>PVKE010006761.1:0-53112 GCA_004027555.1 Craseonycteris thonglongyai
AGGTATGTAAAAAAACACATATAATTTTAATTCAAACATATATAATATGTATGTATGTACATTTATCCCTGCTCTTAAAAGACCTTACTCTAATACAATAAGACTTACAACATTGAAATTATGTAGTGCTATAAATCTATATAAAGGGTTAAAAATTTAGTCCAAAAACATTAATTCAGTAAATTCTGAGTGTCTGCTATAGGCCAAGACTTGTTCTCGGTGCTGGGGCTGCAGCAGTGAATAATGCAACCCCCCCCGGCCCCCCACACACCCCCCAAGTCTACACTGTACTTAGATGATGGGAAGATTGTGTAATTAAATAAATAAATGAGTAAAGTTAGATACTCATAAGAATAACGAAGAAAATACAACTGGGAATGGCTTCATAAAGAGAAGATATGAATTTTAAAGGATGGAGAGGAATTAGGTCAGTATGAGGAAGGCAGCTTGAGCAAAAGATTTGAGGTAGGAATGAATGACACAAAGAAAAAACAAAAAAGCTTTAACAGGGTACAAGGATGCAACAATGTCCAATATAAAGGTTTGCGTTAAAATTCATGCATAGAATGTTTTGTCTAGTAACATGGACTAAGCAATATTATTGACAAATTTTCAAGATGCAATTTATCTTTCTGATTATAAAGAAAAAATTTGATTATTGTTTTAAAGGCAAGGCAGGTCATTCAGTTTCATCCCTTTATTCTACATGCACAGAAAAATAATTTACTTTTTTACTGAGGTTTTGTCTTTCTACTTTCTAGGCAGCTCAATGTGTTTGGTTAAAATTTGCCACTTTCAAGATGGTGCAGTTGGCTGCCTTGTTTCCCATTAGTCCAAGTTTTCAGAATTTTATAGAGTTGTCCCTGTGCCTAGGGAAAGGAGTAGAGAGAACTTTCTTTCTCCCTCGGGCTTGGCACACAGCATGCTCGACTCCAACTCACACTGATCATGAGTGTAAATGGGCCTCCGTGTTCTAGCTGGTAACCCTAACTACATTGTTTCTGTAGGACGATAATCCATAGAAACTACCAGAGAAGACAGGTTCTACCATCCAGTCCATGCAAGATGGAAATCTTGTGATTTTGAAAAGATTTCACTGAATTCCAATCCTCCTTTAACTTCATAATTTTTGGCATTTTTTCCCCTATGTACAACACATTCCTTTCTCCACTCCCCACTCTCTCCCACTGTTCTCTTTCTTAGTTCAATATTTGAAATCAGTACGGACTTCTACTCTGAGGGCATAGACTGGGCTTTGGAAGGGCCTTATGGGATAATTAATCAAATTTCCCTCTGGGTGTTCAGATTTTCTTCAAATATCATAGGCTTTCGAGTCAGGCAGGTCTACTGCTGAGCTGGGTGAACATGTCAAATGACTTAATGCCTCTGAGTTTATTTTCTTGGATGTGAAATGAAGATGCATAAAGTTTACCTTGAAGGAATGTGATAAAGGTTCTAATAAGATGAGGTATTTAAATGTACCTCCTAAGGTCCTTCTAAATGCAGAGGTCTCTGTGATTGTACAGGTTGAATGTTCATGAAATCAGCCCTGATTTCAAGCTATCTGCCAAAATTGTGTAACTTACTTTTTTTTTTAATAAACCTTACTAAAAATTCAGAGGTAAAGAATAATATCTGATGTTTATATGAGTGTGTGCATCTTTATCTGTCCTTTCTCCCCAACCCAAATTATTTTCCTGCAAAAGTCTGAAACACAGTTATGCACAGGACACTTGCTAGCTAAATAAGGGTCCAAAGGGAAAGCACAGATGGTAAAAATAAAAATATTTTTCATCTTATTAAAAAAAATGTACATACTAAGGATGTGAATGAAACAACTGCTTAATATTTCCATTTATCTAACCTAATGAGGGATAAGTTTCCAAATGAGGGTGATTTTGCTCTTTAGGGAAATTTGGCAATCATCTTTAGGTTGTCATAATTCAGAAAGTTGCTATTAGCATCTACTGAGTAAAAGCCAGGGATGCTGCTCAATGTGAGTACTTTAAACTTCACTCTATAGCCCCATCACAAAGAATTACCAAGCTGCAAACGTGAATAGTGCTCTTACTGAGAAACCCTGATCCAGGCTTCCCTTGAACAATATTCATGAGTAGAAACTACCTCTTGTGAGGTTAGCCCTACTCAATCATTGGAGAATTACATGAGAAAGCTATTGGTTAAGGTAAAGCAAAATCTGTAACTTCTGCTTACTAGTCAAGGTTGAGTTCTGGGGACAACACAGATAAGTTCGTCTCTCTTCCACGTGACAATTTTTCTAATTCTGAAAGTTGGTTGCTTTCTCTCCTCACCCACCCCGCCGGACTTACAGAGGTATCCAGGATGCTCTGAAACAAGTGGGAGTGAAACACCAACAGTTTTGCTACATTTGAACACTGTATTTCTCGTTTTGTCTGTAAGTCTAAGAGTTCTAGAAGAGTTGCAATATGCCCACCTGGACCAAAATATGTCTGTAAAACCATAAAGGGGCATCCATTGGATTTATCTGTAAATAAATTATGAGCTTATTGCCTAGGGTGTATTTTTTTCTCCTTTCTTCCTTGCCCACCATAAAAGGCAGCACCACTAACATTTTGTTATACATCCCTTACATAATCTCTAAATAGTGCCATTTCATAATGAAAGCTAGGCACTGGGCTCAATACCGTGCACGGCTTTGAGGAGAAAACACCAATGCTACAGATTTATTCTTGTGTCGTAAGAACTATAGAAATAAAAAAAAGTCAAGTTGCCATCTTGAGCTTGAAATCATTGTCAACTCTTATTGAAAATACATTTATTCTGATTCCTGGCAATCTAACCCCCTTTAGCCATTTCACAGTTGGTGAGCAGATAGGATGTTTCTGCCTCATTTACAGTGTCTGAACATGGTTCAGACAATCACCTGCAACATTAGTCAAAGAAATCAATGGCTAATGATTTCTGACAAGCTTGGCAGTAACAGGCTGAGGACCAGACTGGGCAGCAACAGCATTCAGAGCCTTTTTCCTGGAGTCAGCAATAAGAAGATGATAAAAGTGGGGGAAGCACAACCAGTCTTACATCACCGAAGGGCTCTTAGATGCTTTCTGCAAGGGCATAGTACCTGACATGCAATAAATACAGTAATTCTTTTCAACAAATACGTTATACTGAATGAACACTGAGAACAATCAAGGGTGCAGCCTCGTAAACTTCAATACACAAGGTAAATATTTTGCATTCTGCTATAACTGTATTCTTAAGTTAGGAGTAGTCTGGCCATACTATTTATATTGAACGTTTGGAGCACGTAGTCTTCCTTCCGGAAACGCACTGCTCATCGTTGGGATTGACTGTTTACATCACCCAACATATAACATGAATGCCATATGGTCCAACCAACACAGAAAGGACTGAGCAATAAAAGACAAGAATTCTAGTGATCTCAGCAGGTCACTGGGTTACCTTGGCCTTTAGTGTCCAAGTGTGGAAGATAATGGGTTGGGACCAAATGATTTAGAATTCTCCCTTTAAAAAATATAACTTAGATATATTTAGTAATTTATGATATGCCCTACTTGTTTTTAATCATCTCTCTTTGGCTTTAAAATCCTGATAATTTATTTTACGCTTTAAAATTTTTTTTTAATGATGAGCCATTTTATTCAAGTAAAATTCAATTTTCATGCTTTCTCCTCATTTAAAAATCTTATATCATCTTAATGAAATGCTTTTCTTGAAAAACAAAAAACATATCCCTACAATAGAATAAGTGATAGCAAGGAGAACTAAATCTACAATGCTTTGGGTTCAATAAATAGCAATTGTTACAAATGCAATGTTCAGATATTCAGTGCTCTTCAAAATTAGCAAATTTTTCTTTTACAGTCTGAAATTTTTAATAATTTGATAAAAATTCAAGGTTATCCTTAAATTTCATAAACTGAATTAGAGTTGTTATTTAATCTCTCAGTGTTAGGAGTTTATGCTGTATTTTCAAAAGCTATAAGGATAGAAGTATATTTCAAGAACTATCCAAAGATCTTCTCTCACCTAAAATCTCTCTCTACATATCCAGTACACAGATGATTCTCAAACCCTAAAATAATGAGCTAGAATTCCACTTACAGGTAAAAAATAAGTTTCCTCAATAGTAAATTGGAACATATTCAACACTGCCATTCCCAAATTGGTCATTATAGTTTTATAGTATGTTAATGGGGGATGTACATATTGATGAAGAATTTTTATCCTAATTATTAATTATTATTTTCTATATTGTAAGTCTAAAAGCATGAAAATATTTATCCTATACAGCCCAATCACAGTGTGAGTTATATTTACAACTCCTTGAAAAGAAAATGTCCCTGCCTTAATCTTCTGCTAGGGAAATCCACTGGGGATTTCATTTTATATTTTTCTAGGAGGCTCTGGACCCAAACTAAGTCAGTCCAGTAATCTCTGAGGTGGCCTCATCTAAGAAGTTCTGTTCAGTGGAAAACTATAGTGATTAGTTCAGTCATGTTCTCTTAGGTAATTCAGACCCACTGAGCAGTTAGTGGAAGTAAGAAGGTGCTCAAAGATAAATCAACACCAAGAGACTGATTGAGTTGTGTCAATACAGTGAAACAAACTGGTAAGAACCCAGTCCCTGTGTCTTCCAGGATTTCTCCAGTTCCCAAGAATCTTTCCATCTCTGAGGCCCAGATAGCTGCTGATGGTCTTACTGGAAGAGGGTCTCTCTCACTGAGACAGGAATCTTTACAACCAATTCCCTCACTGAGGTAACCCGGATGAATCTCTTTCTTGCAGCCAAAGAATAAAACAGAAGTAATGAGATAAAAGGGCTCTCTAGAGCTAATGTGGCAAATGAATAACTCCACGTCTTTTCTACCACATGTCTCTTAGCGAGAGACAACACAGGTTAATTCTTTCCAAGGCAATAGGCCAATAAACACTGGTTATATGATTAAAGATTTCATTGTCAGAAAATATTTGAGGCAACAAGTTTGTGTATTTTTTTTAAACTAAGAAATTCTCAATCTCCACTTGGTTATGTTTATACCTGGATTAAAAGTGAGTGTGACAAATAATTCCATTACACGTATGATAACATTACCCATGATTTCAGTTCTCTATTATTTATGGAGGCCAAAGACAGTGGTCGCAAACTGAATCAAATGAAGTGCCAATCAAATATAATTTAGTGAAAAATGTATTGTCACTCACTTTGCCAGTGTAGAAATGTCAACACCTATGTCTTGCTGGAATGTGTATGACTCTGGGAGCCTCTCTCTAGCCGTATAGTCCTTTCACTCTCAGGAATGAGCCCAGTTCTCTCCACCTTCTCATCACTCAGCCTGCAGTGTCCTCCCTAATTTTGCACCCCGACTCTTTGAGTATGTGCGCACGTGCATGCACACACGTGCACACACCATTTTGTTGTGCTGGTCCAGCACTTAACCACACTGTCATATGTATCTACTTATTAATACTTGTCTCTCTCCAATTTTATCATAAGTGCCATGAGGACAGGAACCATATCTGTTTTGCTCGCCATTGTACCTCCAGCTCCTAGTCTTATGTTCATATTGAAGATTGTTGAATGAATATGGTAAGCCTTTGGAAAGTACTGGCAGTGAAGTACCTGTAGAAACATTACTGTGTATATAAGGAGCTCTTACATATATAACTATTTAATTGGCTTAAAGAAAACAAGTTCTTATATAAATTATTATATAATATTAATATACATTATTTACATAATAAAGTATATTATATATTATGTTTTGCATTATATCTCACTTGATAAAGGAAAAAATGGCTTTATAACCATGTTAAACGGAAAGTATGTAAAAATTTTCAGTTAACAGCCAGTCCTGGAGAGTTCAAGTATCAGGAAACAGGCCAAATTCCTAAAGGAGAAATTAAAAGGCATTTCAGAATGACATAAGAACCCCTATTTAAATGCATGCTTGCTCATCTAGGTACATTCTCAACTAGATAAATTCTCCCGTAACAAGTCCACGTGGTCTTGCGTTCAGTGGGGACAGGCGAATCAGAGGCTGAACATTATAATTGGTCATGGTACCTTGAGGAATAATTCTTCCTCGCCATGGAGAGAATGCAAAACATTTTTTTCTCTTTTTTAAAAATCTAGAATCATGAGAGACAAGTTTCTACCTTCACAAGTGACAAATTAGGACAGAAGTAAGCAGGGAAAGGTCACTGGCTCGGTCACAAACCAAGTTCCTCAGCTTTCCCCTAAGTGGCCACTTCTCAACCTTCTTCATGAGGCCACTTTAAACAAAATAGTTTCTTTCTCCACCAGAAAAGAAACAAAAACAAAACAAAGGTGTGTTTTATGTTAGGAAATGACTACCTAGATGATTTTAATAAACACGAATACTGTGAAAATTTCTATATTTCTTCATGAACCAATTACCATTAAGAAATTTGTCTTTCCCTTGGCAGTAAAGCCATCATCTATTCATAATCTTTCTCACTAGAATTCTTCCTCATTTAAGGCAAGTTTCAATAAAATTCCATTTTGGTGCTTTCTTCTCAGAAATCCATGAAAGCCTTGGAAAACATTTTGAGCATATTCTCTCTGTACGATTTGATATCCTTTCCTCCACAGGCCATTATTCTCGTAAACTCAGTAAACCCTAATTTAGATCCATGATGTAATGCTTTCATATCACGCTGTGTGAACATGTTTCTTTAAAATAAAACATGGGAGGGTAGTCTTCCTCTGAATGCCTGCACACAGAGGAAGCTTTATCTATTACCCTTTCACTGTGATAAAAGAGACAAGAAAACAATTTATGAGTCATTTCCATTCTGACAGATGCGACCATGACTGCAAATGTGATGTCTGCCAAGAGCTTTTAGCAGGTTATAACAACTAGTAATAAGTGTAAATAATAAATGGCTGGAATCTTAGGGGAAACGGTGGTAATACAAAACAATTTTTGGTACTTCTGATGGGGCTCTGCTACTCTTGGAATTCCCTGCCTTCCCAGTAGAGTTTTGGCCTGACAATAAACAACAGTTTAGTACTTTATCTAATCCCAGCCAGGAGGTGAGCTCAACAGCAAGCTTCTGCAGATGTTCGCGTCCAATAATCTATCCATAATTGATGAAACAGGGAGGTCAGATGTAATGGCTGCTACTATTCCAGCAACAAATAAATGGTTATTGACAAAACAAGCCAGTGTGGCTCAGAGCACGGAGCAGTAAGAGGAATACGACATGCCGAGCAGAGGCAGCCAGCCGACTGACAGGAGGGCCACACCGACACGTATGCAAACGGAGGTGATTAGGAAAGGAGAAGGAAGGTTGGGCAAGTCCAAAAGAAGATGAAGAGGAGAAGGAGGAAGTGCTGAGTGAGCACTGGGCCAGGCGGGGGACCTGGGTAAGTACAAATGCCTGAGCAGTTCAGCAATGCCTTTGAATGCATGCACTGTGGTCCAGCTGTCTGGCTGCTTTTATGATCAGTGTCTTCTGTCACACCGGGCAGCCTCCAACACCAAAGTGGGTGCCTGGGACCCGTTGGTCCCTAAACCCTCCCACTGAGGGACGTTCATTGATACTGTATTTAACACGGTGGATTCCTTTTCTTTTTTCTCCCCTCTGTATTAAAAAAAAATAAAAATCTATGAGAATCATGTATGCAATTTTAAGAAAAGCTAAGAATGCAAAATTGTGAAGCTAGAAAATTCCTTAAGATGGGGACTAATCCTGAAATACATACTGCTTAAAATCAAATTTACAGTAATGAGTGGAAGGCAAAATTTTCTTTAATATTAAAAAACAAACACTGCACTTTATTCACCGCAACCTAGGCAAAGAATACAACAAATGCATTAATCAACTATACTTTTATTGACTGAATAAAATTCAAGATATTTAAACCTAAATAAACAGCTGAAATCTTATACTTCTGTTCCAGGGATAAAAAATAATGTTTTGTGTTTTTTTTTTCCCCACAGTTTACCATGTAATATTATAAAATGAAAAATGGTAGAATGAAATTGTAGCTATTATTGCTATAGGTAGTCATAAAGAGGCTTGGGACAGAGATGTTTTAAATATTAATATTTCTAAAATCACTTAAATCAATTTAACACTCTTTACTGGTTTATTTAGAAGTGTGGTTTATTCTATGCTTTGAAACCAATGCCTTTGATCAGCTGTGAAATAACGTATGAGCTGAAAATAAAATGGCAAAACAAATTGCTGCTACCATTATTATGGTAAACTTTAGGTTTTATAGCATAAAGTAGATAATTACCATTATGTTTGGTGTTTTCAAAGTATTTATGAGTACTAAGAAATGGAGAATTATAGAGCCCAGGAGGAGCGGTGGAGATCACTTCTGTAATAACTGGCTAGTTGCTCTTTGTCCGGAGCTCTGCCTTCCTCCCGGTGGGTGTCCCCTCCCTTCCCCATGTAATTCTGCCTAAGTCCCCTGGACCACCGCTGTCCCCGTCTGCCAGGGTAGAAGCTTGACATCACATCAGTTAGCCGTGGTTCATGTTCTGATCCTAACCTTCATTAAAGTGACCAGGCTCTTGCCGTGTCTGTCGGAGCTGTGTCAGTCTTATTCTTCTTAACTGAGATTCTGTCTTGGTACCTGGTCAGGTCCCAACTTATTGAAAATCTGGAGCCCCACCTTGCTGCTATCAATATGCCCACATCAGACCTTGTCTCTGGGGCTTGGTGCTTGTCACTTCACTTGCCAATGGCGGTTACCACTATTTATTGAACAAAAACGACATGTGCAAGTAGTTTATATTTATGGTGCATTTAATCTTCACAGGGACCTTAATATTTCCAGTGCACGAATGAGAAAAAGGAAGTGCAGAGAGGTTGAATAACTTGTTCTAGAACACACAGTCCTAGAGCTGGAGTAGGAGAAAGGACTTGAACTGAATTTGTTGGAATTTGAGTCCTGCTTACTTTGTGCTTAAGCACTGTGACAGGCCTGCACACGACTGTGCTGACCTAGACCTTCACGTACAGCATACTGCTTGCTGTCACTTCCCAGCATCTCTTCTCTACTCATCCGGTATAGTAAGTAGCCCTTGCAGCCCAACACTGATGTTCTAGAATCTAGATCAAGAGTGTTCACTCTTTTGGCTTCCCTGGGCCGCATTGGAAGAAGAATTGTCTTGGGCCACACATAAAATAAAGTAACACTAACAATGGCTGATTGAGCTGAAAAAAAAAAAAAAAACCACACAAAAAGAATCTCATAATGTTTTTAAAAGTTTACAAGTTTGTGTTGGGCCATATTCAAAGCTGTCCTGGCCCACCTGCAGCCGCAGGTGGGACAAGTCTGTGAATCTAGATGTTGAGTTCACATTTGCCCGATTACAGCTTTGAGTATTACCAGTTGCTATTTTTTCATCACGTGACCTAATTATAACAATACAGAGTATTCTGCCATTCCTCTGCCTGCAATTACCCACGTTCTACTCAGGAACTAACACCTGGCTTTGTAATGGCCAACAAAGCCTTCCACGAACTCATTCCTGATCTTTTTGACTCTGGCTACTACTACCCTGCTCCCCTTTGCTTCTCCTCAGTCTCAGTGGTCCCAAGCCCGTTAGGCATGTTGCTTGGCCCCGACTGTGACCTCTGCTTGGAATATGCTTCCCGCAAACATGTGCATGGTTAACCCTCCCATCTATTTCCAGTCTTCCGTCAAATGTCAACTTCTTCAGCAAGGCCTTCTCTGGTCACCTATAATTCACCCAACCCCACCACTTGCTTTGGCAGTCCTGAGTATTCCATTTCTCTATTGTATTTATTTTTATTTTTTTCTATAGTGTTTAATATCATTTAATCTACTGTCTAATTCACTTGTTTATGTTTAATCTTCATTATCTGTCTTTCTCCAGCGTGAGGGAACCTCTGGGTAGGCTGACCAGATGGACTGTTTTGAACAGGACAGAAAACAACAGTACTGTCCCTTTTCAAACAGTACATCTGGTCAGCCTACTGACACCTTGAATTTAGCCCCGTGCGACTAGGCTGAATAGGCGTGCCATTTGAAACGGGACAGTACCATTGTTTTCTGTCCTGTTTAAGACAGTACATCTGGTTAGCCTACTCTGGGATAGCAAAGATCTGTTTGATTTGCTCTTGATCGATTCCAAGTGTAATAAAACAGGCCCGGACAATAGGTGCTCCAAAAACATGTGCTGGATGAATAAGTTACAGATTGTTCTTAAGACTACACATATTAAATAACTTAATCTTCCTAACATCCCATGAATAGGTATTAATATTTCCTCTCATCTGTTTTTAAAGGTGAAGAAACTGAGGCACACAGAGAGGAAGCCAGTGGACCAAGGTCATGTAAGTGGTAAGTAATTAAGAAAAGCCTTGAACCCAGGCGGACTGATTTCAGAGGCAGCACTCTTATCCGGCCCTCTCTCCCACCTCAGTGTTAAGATGGTGCCTGACAATGCCACTGTGTAGGCAGGGCTCCAAGTTCTGGTCCCTTTTGGTACCACCCGTCCCACTGTCAACTAGTCCTACAACAATGGTGTCCTGTAACAATGTCATTGAGGAAACTGAACAAAGTTTAATGACTCATCCAAGGCCAAAGAACTTGGTGACAAAACCAGAACCAGAAGCCAGGATATCTGACTCCCAATTTGGTGGTCTTTCTGGAACTTTCATAACAAATTTTGAAGATTATAATGATTTCCTGGATAGTACTTTTCTATTTCCATATAATCTATTACAATAAACAATTAAAAAGTAATTTTGGCTTTGCAATCTGATGACAAATATTAATGTTTATTTACATAATATTTTAAAAGAAATGTTTATTTTTGTAATATCTATAGTATTACAAACATATAAAATAAACATAATAAACAGTCACTCTCCTGTAAGCTAATATAAGCTCATAGGGAAAATAAATATGTTTAATTAAATTTAGGAAAAATATATAGTTAAATCATTTATAGTACAATAATGAGGACCAATAAACCATTATCTCTTTACTATTCTATCGGAATTTTTATCAACATGCTATATTAATAAGAAGCATCTTCATTTTACAAAGCAGGATGCTAAGAGATTTGTCTTTGATCTGGTAAGACAGTGGTGGCAGGAGGAATATTAATAGCATAATCCTTGCGCTCGCCCAGCACATCATACTTTTACTATTCTGTGATATTCAACAGCATTTATTGAGAGTGCAGTATGCCATAGTTTTAGATACTTTCTTAACCCATTTAATCCTCGCAACCACCCCTGAGTTAGGTACTAGTGTGATCCTTATGGTGCCAATGAGGAAAGCGAGGCACAAGAGAGGTTCGGTAACTCACCCAAGGTCATAGGATTAGAAGTGGCAGGACCAAAATTCAGAGTCAGATGAGATCACTCCAGGGGTCATGTTCTAACCACTATGTCATATTGTGATAATGGTTAAGAGTAACAGAGAGAACTGAAATCTCTGGGTAGAACCATATCTTCTTCCCCCTTCTTTCATTTTATCCAAAAATTCTAAACATTCTGCCCTACCAGATTTCTCAACTGAAAATCTAACAAACAGTACTATTTATGCTCATTCCATTGCATTTACTAAGAGTTGCCAATAGACAGAAAATTTGATTCTGAGATAAGAGACTGGAGATTGTAGAAACTATGTATTGAAGATGACAATTTTGAAAAAAAAATAATTCTATTAGTTTTTTGTTTGTTTTTTTTACATTTGCATTAACTCTAGAGCTGCATAGTTTGTCAGCAAACTATTCAGAGAAAAGACAAATTTAGCTAAGCAGTTTAGCCTTAATTAATTAAGAATCCTTGGTACTCTGTTATCTATACCAATAGAGGGTAAGAGAGATGGAAATGAGCAATGAGAGTTGAGAATTCCTGACATTTCTTTCTCTGGAGAGGCTACAAAGCAGTGGGTCATCCCTTGCCTGGTGCCACTTGCCACATCTATTTCCTGTGTCCTCTCATCCTCTTCCCCAAATTCTGTCCTGACTCTGAACTGTCCCAGCAACAGACGTGATTTTTTTTTTTTAATGCTTCAAGTGTTACTCAACAATCATTTCTGCACAAGAATAACAAAATGCTATTTATGCCAACTGGTAGTTTATTGAGCAGAACAGATGAGAATGTTATTAGAAAATTTACATGAAAAACTTGTGATGAGACACAACAGATGAGTTTAAGACCATCTTACTGACAACTCCACCAGCAGCAACCATATTAGCCGTTGGGAACATGGCTCTGAGCTACTCTGTGACCCTGGGCAAGTTATGTAAGTTTCAGTCTTCTTCATCTGTGAAATGGGAGTAAGAGTGAATAAAAAACACAAATACCTGCCTTTTAGGGTTCTTGGGGGGTATTAAATGAGATAAAGCATGTAAATATCAAGGTTGGTGCAGTTCTAGACACACGGCACACAAAGACACTTAGTTGTTACTGTTGTTCCAGTTAGAGCTCAGTTGATGTCTTGGGACAGAAACCACCCAGTCTAACTTAGTCGTGAGGGAAAACCAGGGACTCAGATGCCACTAGGAATTGCTCTCTCCAAGTCTCATCTCAGTTTCTGCATATCAGCTTTATTCTCTCAACCTGAAGTCCTCTGTGACTGAAAGCAACCAGGCTAACACCTTCTCATGGAAGAGGACTGGCTCTGATTGGAAAAGACAGATTTATCATGTTTTGAGTGGTTTAGCTTGCTTAGGGAACTTGTAGAGAATTACCCGGGCGAGAAGTAGCGGTGGTGGTAATATCTGTAACCCCAAGGTGAGAGACAAGGCCAAAGCCAGCAGAAAGGCCAACACCGGGACTGCTGCAACATTCTAGGAAGACAAAGACGACAGAAGTCCTCCAACTTGCTATTAAAAACATGCTGTTCCGCACAGCTGCTTCTCCTGTGGCTTTCTCTCACTTAAAAGTACCATCATACTCTGGAGTACTCAAACAAGTACTTCAAGTCCATCTTTGTTTCCCTCTGCCTCCATACTTTCATCTACCCAGTCAGAAAAGTAGTAACTTCATAAAATATCTGCCAATATGTGAGCTACACTAGCACCACATGAGTTCCCTCCTCACCTGAAATCTTTCAGAACAGCCCTATAATTGGTCTTCCCTCCTCCAGCCTCTCTTTCCCATTTGCCCCACACACAACCACCAGGCTCTCTTCTAAAACATGTTCCTGCCCTCCTTAGGTCCATGCAGATCTACCCCACCACGCTGCCTTTCAGCCTCTCCTCAACAGCCCCTCTCTTCCAACACTCACACTGCAGCGTGACTGGAATGCATGACATTGTATCGCATCATAGCACACTCTACAATGTTTAATCGAATTACTATTGTACATTTACATTGCTTCTGGGGTTTCACAATTATAACAGCACTTATGACACTGTATATCATTAAAACTAAATCTCTGTATATATTAATAATTACACAAGCAATATTATAGCTAAATATGTGTATACAATAATTATTTCCTTCAGATAAACTCTCAAATTAGCAATTCCTAAATCAATCGATATGCAAAATTGTGAATCTTAAACAGAACAAAGCTCACATTTATTGAATGCTTCCTATGTGTCTGGCATTTTACTATTTTATCTCATTTAATTCTCACAGCAACTTTATCATCTCCATTGTGCCATCATGGGAAAGGAAGCTTATAGAGGTCCAGTGATTTGCACAGCTGGCGGTGACTCTGGCAGTGCTCCTGTCATAAATTCTGCAGCCAAAGGCTGCTGATGCCAACACCTGGACATTTCTGTCCAGTGGCTGGGCTCATGGTAAGCTAGGATTGTCAGATAATTACGTAGTGCCCCTGGAAGCAGCTCTCAACCAATGAAGGATGGGAATTGGTGGATAAAATACAGCCGCTCCCTTGTCCCTTTACTGGGTAGCTGATAGACTTTTACTCCATTTGTCAGTGTTTCAGCAGGACTGAGCTCCATTTGCTCACATTGGTAACTTACCGAGCTGGTGGAAGCTCTCCCAAATAAACTACTTGTAATCAAAGTCAGGTTTCAAAGGCTGCTACTGGTGACACCCAAACCAAGACATCAGAGTTGTTATTCTATTAGTCCAAAACTGTTTACTTATCTTGACCCAAGCTTTTATAGAAACTCAAAGAAGGCCTTGCAAACTTTACAAAAAAAAAAAAAAAAAAAAGATATATATATATATATATATATGTATCTGTAAACACATATTTGAGCAAGAACCACGAGACACAATCAAGCTACAAAGAAAAGTATTTTGTGATGGTTATTTTACTTATTTTAAAACTCTAAGACATAGACTCGAGTTAGCCACACTTTAGAGCAGGACACACTTTTATTAAGGGTCTGTGTGTGTCCTTCAGTTATTCTTAATAAATGTTTCTCCTTCATTCTCCTTCCTCTCCCTTGTTCCTTATGCCCTCCTATGCCCTGTCTAATGTGTCACTGAAGAGTTTGTGGAGGGGGGTTGGCACATCAGTAATCACACCCTGCTTCTCACCCACCCCATTATTCTCTACACCAGCTTCCACTTCTAACTGCACTGCCTGTTGTCCCACATCCTTGCCAGTCTTTGACACTACATGACTTTCTAATTTTTTTGCCTCTAAGTCATGCTTTTATGTAAAAGAATATTAATCTTTTGTTTTGAAATGCTCACAAATAAACATGCACTTACATAATCAACTCTTGATTATTCAGAAACCAAACATTACTTTGTGGGTTGCTTGGTTTCTTCCTTATCTTCCCTCTCTTTCTCTGACTATGCCTAGTCAACATCATTCTCATTTAGGAAAAAAAAAGTGGGTCGATAGAGAACATTGAGGGGGAAAATGAAGATTTAATCTTAAATCCATTTTATTAGTTAACTAAACTCATATATGTTTAGTAAGGAAGAATGTTGAAAATTATTATGTAAAATAGTTTTTAAGTATATGGATTGAGTATAGTATTAATTTCATTTTTAAAATCTGTTACATAATATGATTTATTTATTTATTTGTTTATTTATATTCTTTTCCTCTCTCCCTCCTATGCCTCCTCCCTCTCCTTTTACCCTCTGGTAACCACTAAATTGTCTGTGTCTGTGAGTTTTTGTGTCTTTGTTTCTTTTGCAACTTTTTTTGCTTTTAGTTTGGTATTACACATATGAGAGAAGTCAAGTTGTTCTTGATTTTCTCCATCTCACTTATTTCGCTCAGCATGATAATCTTTAGATCCATTCATATTTTCACAGATGGCAGTATTTCATCTCTTCTTATTACCGAGTAGTATTCCATTGTGTAGATGTACCACATTTCTTTTATTCAGTCCTCTACTGAAGTACACTTTGGTTGTTCCCACATCTTGGCCATCCATTATATGTTATTGAGCACTAATTATATTTGATAAGCTCTATAGTCAATATAAGTATTAAATGAAGATTAAGTAATTGTCTACCCTACAAATACACTTGAGAATATTGTGGATAAGTTTTAAAATGTTGAATTATATATTTTTTTCCTGAAGTTACCCCTTTTATGTGGTAGAGGAAAAATATATAATTAGGCTCTCAGTTTAGAATGACAAAGTCTGGGTCACACACAAGGTTGCTGTTTAACACTTCAAATCCTATAAGCACCTCCGTGCTTGCAGTTGGCTTCTAGATCGATTGGTGCTAACAGCTGTGCTGTTGCCTCTAGGTCTGTCACACAGTTATCTTCTGATGAACTATGCAGGCTGCTTTATTGCTCCAGAGAATATTTTCATATGCGAGGCCTTGAACTTTCAGGAGTATTCATACATTATGTTCCATATGTCAGTAGTTTTTGGTATGGTTGAATAGAGTCCTCAGTTTTCAGAGTCTTGAAGTTCATCCTCTTTAGGATGAACCAAATAAAAATAAATACCTTTTGGAAAGCTGGGATGGCACAGTGGGTAAACTGCTCGCTTTGCAGCCCTGGGGACCGAGGATCGAATCCCGGCCCCGGCCCATGTAGACCCACATGCTGAACTGGGGTGTGCCCCCAGTTCAGTTCTTGCTGGGACCTATGCAGGAGGCTCCTGGCCCAGTTCCTGCCCTGCGCAGCCCTGTGCCCACCTGTGGAGTGAAACTATATGGAAAACTAATGTCAGCTATGGAGACTGCTCTGGGCCCTCCCCCTTCTCTCTGTCTCTGTTTCTCTCTGTCAAAAATCAATAAAATATATCTTTAAAAAAAACAAAAAACTACCCTTCATTTTCTCTCGAAATGAATATCAGAAATGTTTTCATTCTTTCTTAAAATATGAATGATTGAAAACAAGAATTTTGGCAGCTTTTTGTAAAGAGCTACTCTAGCAGCACTTTCTGTTTAAAATGGATAATCAACATCATCACGAAGTTTTGGTTAAGGTGGTATTCTTCTAGATTTCAAGGGGATCTAAAACCAGTTTTCACATGTAAAACAAACCAACAACAATTTGTTACTAGGATATTGGTGTTTCTATTAATTTAAGTCATGAACTTCTATCCTGACATAAAACATGTCTTCATTTCTCTACATCTTATAAATTTTTGCTTTACAGATTACTATTTAAAAAAAAAAAGATTTTCATTTTTCTTGACTTTTTCTATAGCCTTTTGTCATTTAAATGACAAATACCATAATGTATTCATTTAAAAGAAAAAATGCACGCTATTTCCTAAGTTGTAATATTGTAAAGAAAGAACCATTAGGAAAATTAAAACCCATTGGCTTACAAAGACGGTGATTTGCTGGTCTCTTGTTTAAACAATTCATTCATAATAAAAATATATTTGTAACACAGCAATCTAGAATAATGCTAATTTTCATTAAAAAGCAATGCAAAACCTATGAGTTATAAAATATTCTTTAATAGATAGATTTCTGGAAAATAAATGGTAATTCTAGGG
The DNA here is from genome assembly GCA_004027555.1 of Craseonycteris thonglongyai. Taxonomy (NCBI): domain Eukaryota; kingdom Metazoa; phylum Chordata; class Mammalia; order Chiroptera; family Craseonycteridae; genus Craseonycteris; species Craseonycteris thonglongyai. Next base: position 16,890 of record PVKE010006761.1, read on the forward strand.
GTGAAAATTGAGAAAAATTTGTAAGTCAGTGGATTAAATAGGAAAAAGGTTTAAAGACAGTTAAATTCCACATTAATAAGGAAAAAACATTCAATTTACTAAGATTCTAGTCTGCAAACAATCTTTTCTCCAGGTATGTATATTTAATCATTATTGTAAGGTTATTTGTTTTTATATTTTAGAAAGGTCATGACTTTAAACACAAAGACACTAGTAGCAAAATTATTAGTAAAACATTTTACATTTTCATAATCTCCAAATTATTAAAAAATTAGCATTTTTTATGAACTACTAAACATGCTATTTTCCAAGTAAAGTTAATTGTTCAAAAGGTTTAAATAAGATCAGATATGGAATTCAAGCTTATATCATGCTTTAAATTATTGCTTCATTACTTTCAGTAATATAATCTAATATAATTCTATGCAATTTGGAAATGAATCCTTTTTTTTTAAATTAGAAAACATGACAGTTTTCTTCTTACATGGATGTTTTTCTGAATCCTATCACCTCCTTTTGCTGGTCAGATACTGGGTATTTTGAACATTTGAAACGTAAAGGAAATGTGTGCTGTTTGTGTGCTGGTGGGAGTGTGTGTGTGGAGGGACCATCACGCTAAATAGAAGGAGGTTAGTGCAGTCCTAACAGAGGCAGACACGAATTCTCGTCATGAAGCAGGCTAACTGCCCAGATGGGGACCAGCAGTGCCCTCCCGCTTTGCTGCCCTGTCCTCCCCTCCCCCACCACACACACCAAACGTCCACAGCAGTGCAGTTCACTTTACTGCTTGATATCCACAATCTTTTATAAGCAAAGTTTCCCAAATCATATTATGTTTACTATAACTTCTTTTTAATACTTAACATTTTGCTGCCATTTAAGCCCATTTCCTCTTATTCTTGGTGACATGGGAGTGTAGACGGTCAATTACTCTGTATGTTTAACTTTCATATACCTTAAAGCACTTTATGGTAAATGAGTATTACTACTTTCTATAAACAATAAAACTAGTTTTTTTTATGCCTCTAGAATACTCTGTTGTACTTTAGTCTCTATAAATAGGTACACTGACATCGGGCCCATTTCTGTTGGCCTTATAACAACATACAATAAAATAAAATAAAATAAAATTAAAAGTGGCAACAATTAAAAGTTTACTCCAGCTCACTGTTAATGCTGTTTCATGCTCTCCAGCAGCCAAGTATGCTAGACCCAAGTAATAGGAAGCTTCTCCTTCCATCTTTCTGTTGTTTCCTAGAGTGAAATGTGGAAAAATTACCATTTAAAAGTGGTTTAAAGAAACAGATTTATTACAACAAATAAAATCTTTGCTTTTTAAGGCAGTAGAAAGTTATTATAACAAAGTATATATATTTATCAATAACCCCTGCAACCTAAACATGTACTGATAACAAAAGGCTGATGTTAATACAATTTACCTGAGTCACAGATGTTAGAATGCATGAGCAATATAATTATGAGGAGTTATTTGCTACATACATGGCTGTGTCATCATTTTGAGATTCATATGTAATTTCTAAATAGGTCCACCATGACGTGCATCATGTCATCTCTTAAGCATATATACATTTAGTATGCTAAATATAACATATACAATATACTTACAAAAATCATGAAAATCATGGTTCTTATGTTTAAAAACAATACTATCCTCTTTCTACTTTTGGAAGTCTTTGGCTTTCAGTGGTACCTAACTCCTGGGTAATGCAAATGCTGACAGATCCACCCTCATTTTTGATATTTCCAAAGTAAGTATCCTCAGATTTCTGAACTCTGCATTCCAACCCTGATGGATTTCATCAGGAGCTAGCAATTCTCCGTGCTGTGCTCTCACCACTCAGTGAATTACCACTGTGAAGTATCGCTCACAGAAAACAGGATGGCAAACACCAGTGACAGTATTTTTTTCCTTCTTTAGCAATTTCACCAATTGTAGAGAATTATACCCCTAAGATCCCACTTCAACAGAGTTGATGGTGCTCGTGATCCAGTCTGGAGAATTTTAACTCTTAAAATTCAGCTGGGCACTAACTTTTTCTTTGGTACGAAAGAAAGCCGCCCTTTGAATGATTAAAAGTTGGTTACGTGTAATTTGTACTTGCTGTGTCAAATGGTGTAACTGTGTTAAAGCTCTAACGAGAACATGTGCTGATATATTATCATCAATTGGATCTCATTTTATGTAAATTTTATATAATTTTTATATATTATTGTCATTTGTGTCTCAGGGTGGGGGACCTGAGATGCTCTATGTAAAGGGCAGCCCAGAAAAGAGGAGAGACAGAAAAATCTACCCTTGCTGATGGAAAGATTTTGAGGCAGCTAATTTAAATAGTTGGGTCACACCAAACATTAGTTTTAAAATAGTATTTAGCATGAAAACTTTTCCTGATTGCCAATTGAAACAAAGTTAAGATAAAGTGTAAGCAATAAATAATGGAGGAAAATGTCAGCACTATTAAAATTGAGTGACATATATACCAAAGGAAAAGAAAAGGTAAAATACTATTTAGATTGTGTATTTTGAGTGGGGTAAATTCATATTGGCTTTGCTATTCCAAATCAATGATCATTTATTATATATTAAAGAAAGTACTATGCTTTTATTTTCAAGACTCTAGGAACCCTCCTTTCTTTAACTTACAATTTAGCAACCGAGAACCTAAAGTAAAATACCTCTTCACAATTGATACATCATTTTACATGGAAATTCCACATAATTTTCCATGTGACTAAAGTCAGCTGCTGCTGAAACTGATCTAAATGATAAACATTTAGATCAGTGTTTACCTTTTTGGGGAAGGTACTAGGTCGCCATTCATTTAAAACTAGTTCATTCAATGAGATATAAGTACATCTTTCAATGGAGGGTGATTTCCTATGGGTATTCCAATTATTATAACATTATTAAAAGACATAATGCAGAGAATAAGCTGTTTACTTTTATTCTTTAGAAAATTCAAATCACACCCAGAAAAAATCAGTCTTGCCCACCCCAAATAAGTCATCTGTTACACCAATAGAGTAAATACATTGACAAGCCAATAAACGCTAGTTCAACAGCATAACTTCTATCTTCGTTTCCTTCATGAAAAGGCGACTCCACTAATAAATTACCATATGATAAGAAAATACCCCTGCATTTCACAGAGTAAAAGCTTATGGAGTACCTGCTCCAAATTTTTCTTTATATTTTATATATACATGCAAATGACACAGAATTTTAAGGCTATGATCAGCTCTCACAAAGTGTTCTTACTGCCGCAACACCTGCAGATCTCGGGAACCTGCAGGTTCTGACGCAGTGGGTCCAGGGCGGGGCCTGAGATGCGGCTTTTCTTACAAACTTTGGGTGATGCTGTTACTGCCAGTTCAAAGGCCCCACATTGACAGGTAAGGATGTAAACTATATGGAGTTCTATTTTCCTCTTACTCCTCACTAAATATTTATCATATCTTCCCTATTACCTGACAATGGGGAATTTACAAACAACTAAAGGTCTCTTAGATTGTAAGAACAACACAACCTTAAACACATGAGTGCACGCTCACACACAGACACAGACACAGACACACACACAGACACACACACACACACACAAACTTCTGCACATGACCTTACCTTCTCATTACGGGTTTGTTGCTTTGTAACACTACTCCCAGAGGGTTGTAATTTTGGAGATAAAGCTTTCAAGAAACGAATGGATTTCTTATTGTCAGCACTAAGGCACCTCTGTTTTACAGTGAAATTTGGAAGTATATTAATGACATTTGTCTTTGCATTTCATAGGAAGTAATCAGCCAAACACTTGACGATTTTTATGTCACTCTTGGGAGAAGTAGTGTCTGCCCATTTAAAGGAAGCAATGAGAGAGGGTTCTTTTCCACCTACCTTCTTTGGCGATTTCAGCAGCTTTTATTAGAATTCGGATGGCCTGTTTGTAATCTTTATTTTCCAGCATTTTGTCTGAGAGTAATCTATAAATCCTCAGGAGGCTCTCACAGGCCAACAAGTTGAGAAAGTGGCCTGTCTCATCCTTCCATATCCGCCCTTGCGTCAACTGATGGAATGCTTCATAATGCTCGGCAGCTTCTAGAAGGTGACCTGAAGAATACAAGCCATTCATAAACATAAACCACAGGCCAGAACATATTTTCAAAAATTTTGCGTCCATCTTATGTTTTACTATTAAAATGGGGGAACCACGAGGCACAATCAAGGATTTCTAAGGCTGGAGGAAGTAAGCTGCACAGGAGCCATCTCCATTTGGACCTTAGGTTCAGCATTGATTTTGGACGGACACTGGAGGGAGGTGCTTCAGCTAACAGAAATTGACTAGGAATACATATGTTTAGACACAGTGAGAAATTCCAGTAATTATTATTATTAACAATCATATTTAACACTCTATATACCAAGCACTGTGCTATGTGCTTTACATGCATTTCTAATTTATCTTTAGAAGAGTGTTGTGGAGTAGGGATGGTTATGGTTCCATTTTACAGAAGGGACAGTGAGAGTAAGAATTTGCATGTATGGGAAGCCGGGATGGCTCAGTGGGTTAAGAGCTCACTTTGCAGCACCAGGGACCGAGGATCGAATCCTGGGCCTGGCCCGTGCGGACCCATATGCTGAACTGAGGAGTGCCCCCAGTTCAATTCTCACCAGGGTGAGACCCCGGCCCAGTTCCTGCCCTGTGCAGCCCCGCCCACCTGTGGAATGAAACAATGTGGAAAAACCAATGATGTGCAACTATGGAGACTGTTCTGGGCCCTCCCCCTTCTCTCTGTCTCTGTCTCTGTATCTCTCTGTCAAAAACAATAAAAATAAAGCTTTAAGAATATTGCATGTGCAGTGGGTTAGTAGAGCCAGGCAATTAATCCCAGAGCCCCTGCCCCCTCTCCTGCACCGCTTTCCCGATAGACAGGATTCTCCCCTGTTCCAGAAGGATTCGGGTATCTTGGGAAAGGATGCATCAGTTCCAAATTTCAAGTGCAAATATTATAGACCTTTAAACTACTTCTCAAAGTTTGACTGAATTTTCCAAGCAGGTATTTATGTACTGTGTTTAGTTTTGAGTAATTAAACAGTAATTTAATGGCCTTTCTGGATTCTATTTTATGACATAGTCCAACATATATCTTCTCAAAGACAAACTCTAAATTAGTTTTAAGTCATTTCATTCCTCGAAATAGGAGCAAGACCATTTCCGGAAGAGTAGTTTCAGCTCCATGCTGTGCATTGTGTTTTACTTGTAAATTGCCTTATGGAAATGCTCACAATCTCCTGTAATGTCAATACTCTTTCATGGTATTAGAGTTCCTTAACTGGAATGAACTGGAAGAGTACTTATATATAGGCTATAGTGAGTGGCTAAGAGTGAGTGCAGGCTCCAGGCAGACAGCCTACACTATCTTTGCTGTTTAGCTTTGGGCTAATTAATTAAACTTTGTGGCTGAGTTTAATTGTTTTGCAAAATAGGATTATAGGGTAACTATTCAACATGTTATGGTGAGAAATAAATTAACACATGTTCAACACCTGATACAGAACATGTGCTCAATAAACATAGCTGCCGTTATCAGTTGAAATAGTCACAAATTTTTCTGCAAAAAAGATAACTGAGTCCTTATAACAATATAACTGCTGATTAAATTAACCTATGCAGGTCACCTCAGGTTTAACGTAGTTTCCCAAATAGGATTCATTGGATATTACAGGTCGGATGTCACAGTGTAGTGCAGCCACTGCTATGACCACTACACATAACTCCTCGCTGTTTTTACACTGATTTTTTAAAAATCAACATTAGCATTAAAGTAGTAAAGAACAGACACATAAAGAACAATACTATTCACACTGAAACTCAACATAGGTGGATAATCAACAAATAATCTGTACAAAAATGCATTAAGGACATGCCACACTGTGTGGAAGGAGAACATAGCAGCAAAGACACAGAGAGGGAAATGTGTACTGCCGAGACATTTATAATTTTGTATTATGAAACTGTCACATGACAAAAGACTACCAAGCCATAAATACGATCTTGTAAAAGAATATTTCATTACATGGACTGGAATGTATACTAAAGGAAAATACTGGAAAATATCAAAACACATTTACAAAACATTATCAGTGTTATATGGGTGATGAATCGTTTGTTTTCTGCTTTTCTTTCTGATTATTGGCATTTTCTAGTGTTTCTATCATCAAAATATGTTCATTTTGTGATTGAGAAATATACAGGAGAAGCTGTTTTAAAAATAATGCCCAATCCTTTTTCATTTTGATACAAACACACAAGGTTGAAGTTCACTGCTCTAATCTATCATTACATTTAACTGACAGTTTTTCTTTACTTCTCACAAAAGAGGGCATAGTTTGTCATCTCTCTCCTATAGCACCTCTCACCAGAAACACCTTTCTCCAAATACCCATGACCCTAATTTTTTTAAAAAACTCGAATGGAGCATTGATATATATGTGTGTTATGTTTCCTCTGTTAACTATATTTCTGCCTGTAAAGTATAGCTCTGCATCCCTAGAAAGATGTATACAAAAATTCTTTTTTTTTTTTCCTATCCAGCATCCATCTATTCATAAGGTACAGATACACATTTCTCTCTGGCCATATGCATAGGAAAAGGAACTGTGAGCAAAACAGATAGTTCCAGAAAAAATTGGGTATGTAAGGAGACTAGGAAAGACTTGACGGTATCGGTGGTCACACACAGTAACTAGAAGAAAAGATAGCCCAAAGGTGTATCATAAAGTAAGAGATTCAATAAATCTTCCAGGAGAAGAGCCAGGAGTAGCAGCTGAAGATAACCCAACTAATGACAATGATGGGCAAATGAGGCATAATGAGGTAAATAAAATATAGAACTGATAGTCATGTCCATGCTTTGATCTACATGGGGGCAGAAAGAGGAGGAGGTGAAGGGAGGAGAGGGTAGAGTATAGGGGAAGGACACATGGAGGAAATGGGGAGGGGATGAAGGTGGGGAAGAATCAAGAAAGGTGGGGACTATGTCTTTGTATAATATTCCATATAAGCCAGACTTTTCTCTGTGTGACTGGTGCCATTAGGTATACTGGACAGGCTGACTAAGCAGGAATGAAGTAAAATAAAAGAGGTTCTTGGGACACTGGTGTCATTTGGTTACTACACAAGGCAACCTTGGAATGATTGGGAAATAGTTTTTCTTTGGTTGAGTCTGAGTGTTGCTAGAGCTTTGGAGTTGGTATCAGTGTGCCACTCAACTCATGATTACTGGCCGGGTTCAACTCTGAGGGGTCTACTTGAGCTCTCTCATAAGAAAGGATCATGAGCCAAGATGCTCAGGTGAAATAGAACAGGGAACTGTCCTCTACTAGGTGCTAGCCAAAATGGAAGGTTTTTCCCACCTACATCATTTAATTTAACCTTCAAAAAACTGGTGAGGTAAATATTACTTTTATACAAAAGAGGGTGCTGAGGCTCACAAAGGTTAAACAATTCAAATAGCTAAAAAGTGATGTTTAGGATTTAAACTCAAGATCGCTAAGAATTCATACAGCTTTGTTCCACTCCACCAGGTATAAGTTAACAAACCAAGAGTCAGGAATTTTAAGTGGAGTAAGTTACATTCTCTGGACACAAGTCTCTCAAGTTAAAAGTACAACTTAAATTATGCAATTTCTAGACTCTTCCAGTTCTATAGCTTGATTACTCTAACCTCATTACATAAAAGCACAGAGACTAGCCCTGTGATGATTCTGATGGGTCTCTCTGAAGGAGTCTGATGGACAAACAGCTATGCTTCTGCATCTAAATTCCCCACTTCCCCTGAACCATGTGGTGACATCTGTGGTGCCACCTGGAATTCTTCAGGTGCCCCAGACTTAGACACCTGTGGCCATATCTAGCTATTCCTGGTTTCACTTTCCCTTCCGTAACCACTGCTGCAGATGAGGTCACTGGGGATTTTGATCAGCACTATTTTAAACCGAGGTGCCTACACAGAGGAAGTAGAGTTTTCCAGTCCTTCTCAGATATAGAGATTCATTTTTTAAAAAATTTGGGGGTAAAAAAGTCAGTAAATAAGCCAACAAGGATTTAATATAAATGACCATAAGCACACAAACAACTTTGTTACAATTTGTAAGGGTTGGTCAGAGTTGGACAGTATTTTTCCATGTATAAATGACACTTTTTTTTTTTTTAAGATTTATTTTATTGTTTTTGAGAGGAGAGAGAGAGAGAGAGAGACGAGGGGCCAGAGCAGTCTCCATAGTTGTACATCATTGTGGCATGATTTCATTCCACACAGGTGGATATGGGGCCACATAGGTTGGGAACTGAATTGGGGGCCTCCCACATGGGAGGCAAGAATCTTAGTCACTGAGTCGTCTCGGGGGTTACCGTTGCACTGCAGTTCAGCATATGGAGTTTGCTTGGGTAGGGGCTGGGAATTGAACCCTGGACCTTGAGATTGTGAGTCAAGTGCTTAATCACTGAACGATCCCAGCATCCCAGTATAAGATGATACTTTTGTTCAAAATTGTTAGAACTGAAAATTGGGGGTAGATTTATACATGGGAGTAACCGATGTATTGATTTTTTTTTTGTTAAATTTATTGGGGTGACATTGATTGATATCAATTACAGTATTTCCAGGTGTACTATAGCAAACTAAAAAAGCTTCTTTCTACACAGCAAAGGATACCATCAACATGTATTAATATTTTAATATTGGTTTAGAAAAGTAGAGATTGTCTTATACATGGAGATTTCTATACAGGGAAAAATACAATACTTATTATACAATAGTATGTATATTTGATCTGAAAACATTAAAATATATGTCTATAACATAAAGGCAGCATATTAATTTAAATATGCAAGTCTTTCTCCTTATAGCAAGATTAACAATCATATGATTTCTATCCAATTTATGTTCCAACTGTGAATAGGATTTTAAAGACTTTATTACTTTCTGAGTAAAGATTCTGATATTAAGACTAAGTATTTATTAAGACTAAGTATTTATTAAGACATAATGCATCTAATTTTTAAATTTTAATTTAATACACCTGAGAGAAATATCACAATAGGTTATCAGTCTAGTGATAAGTTTGACAAAGCTAAACGTAAATATAAAAAAATAGCATGAACCAGATTTTCCAATTTGGCTCATAGCATCTCTTTACAACCTTTTCAAAGTATTCATAAAGTGTCTACCTTTTGTAATCAAATAAACTTTAACACAGTATATCAGACCCAGGCTAGATATTCAGATTCAACCATCAGTCTCATAAAGGACAAGTATCTAGAAAACTCAATTTCCCATGGAGGAAGAGTGCAGAGAGAAGAATGATTATACCAAGATATCACAAAGATAAAAGTTAACTGAAAACAGGACAGAAAAGAGAGGCCCTCGGGGATATTCAGAGATGCTGAAGGTCTCCTGAGGGGATGTGACCTCTATCATGTTGCACTGGAAACTACCAGCAAATCTTCATCGTCACTATGAGTAACAAGGATCACAAGAGTAACTGTGGTAAGGAAGACACACTAACCATTGCTCACCCAAGTGTCCAGGACATGTGGTTCTGTGCTCAGCAAAACCCCAGAGAACCTACTAATATTTCAAGTGACTCAGGGAAGAGAATGAAGCCAAAACGTTTTGTGGGAGGGACTGGGGATGGCCTTTCATCAATACCATCAGAAATCAATTCAGCTCAATAAAATGAAGTATTAATAGTATCAGAAAGCACAATTTAGGAAACACACTGATCTGTGTTTAAGACAAGAGAATCCAGGTATGGTTAGAAGTAGCCTAAGACTCAGGTTTTTTTGTTTTTGTTTTTTAAACAATTATATGCCATCTACATAAATAATAAAAAAAGGTTGGCATGTATTTATAGTTTTTCACATAAAGGAAAGTGCACTTTCAAAATAAAACGACTAGAAAGGAGTTTCACTTTACCCAAAACACACACCAACAAGAAACTCATCCATTTATTTAAAAACCCAAACAAAACCCAAACAATGTTGTAAACTACAAATAGCTTGGAAGGATGTTAAGACAAACACTATGGAGAGAAAATGATATTTTATATATTTGGGTATTTCCAAATTGTTGCTTGTTCCTCTTCCCTACACAACATCTCTGAAAGTTTATAGATATTTGTTGTATCACAGCAGATGTCTACAACAAATATTAAGCAAAGGAGAATGTATATGATCTCTCCCATTTTAGTTTTTTTTTTTTAAAGTAGGAAGATTGACTAGATATTAACACAAATGGGTTTAAATGTGAAGCTGCCATAAAAGCAGGAACATAAATGTAATTCTCCCAGCCGCTATTTTGATGCACATTTTTGATTCCATGAATATTTTATGAAATGGCCCAAACTAAAGCCATATAACATTCCTGCATTACTGATGCTTGCGCCCGTAAGCTACGAACATTAGAGGCATGATTGAGTGCATTAAAATGAACTCATTCAGCAGTGCATTGATTACTTGAAGGGGGAGGAAAAGGAAAAAGAAAAAAGAAGTTGCTCCACTTAAGAAAACAACATACAAATCTAAAGTTTGCAATCTAATCAGGGCAAGTTTGGAGAAAATAATATTTCATAAATAAAGTGTGCCTCTGTATAGACCTGACATTTATTAAGCAAGGTGTTAATTATGTCCAAAGATGGCTCCTGGTATTGTTCAGATAATTTAAAATGTCACAATCTCTAAGACACACAGACTTGCCTGCTTTAGCATCAGCAGTTCTGAAAGTAGCTAATTATTTCCTTTTCTATCAACTTGTACATTTGCCAGTAAAGATAATGCCACAGAAATAATTTCATGAAAATTTGACAGGTCCATAGACCGATTTCTTCAGCAGCACTGGTATAAGTCTTAAACATATTAAGTTCTAAATTGTGCACAATTGTTGGGGAGTGTAGAAAAGTATTCCACTTTGGTTTAAAACAACAACCTAAAGGAACAATAAAGCTTTGGGTCCATTATATGACATTTTAATCTGGAGCCACGGGACATCTTTGGTGTTAAGTTACTAGTCTGTACAATGTGAACAGAGAATCTGCTAGAAGCAATATTGAACTGTAGCAAAAAGAGAAAAATGTTACCTCTCTTCTGTAAAAATGAAAAACATTGCTTTCTATTTCAGTTTAACTGCACAAACAATTTATATTATCTTTAGGTTTTTACATTCAATTGTGATAATTATAACCACACTATGCATGCAGGAATAGTTAAGGGCCTGTCACACTTCCCAGTGGAAACTATTACTTTCAAGGGTTTCTCTGCTGTCCAAGGAGATTTGTTCTGTACTGTAATCCACTGCACGCCACTGCAAAATGGAACACTGGAAAACAAAGATTTTGTTCTGTAACTTAATAGCATCCCTAGTAAACAGGGAAGAAAATGTGCCCATAACGTTTGTAGCTATTTTGGGATACTCTGAAGAAATTTAGGGGGCTGTTTAAGAAATGATATCCTCTCCTTATCATTTTAGCAAAGATTTCAGATGAACATTACAAGAATGCCACCACACCTCTGTCAAAGAGCTATACGGTCACAAAAGCCGAAAACGAAAGGATCCCAGAAAGACAGGTATGGCAGAAACACACCAAGGACTTTATCACTGACATTGGCAATGCTAGTAAGTGAATTTTTGAAATTCAGATTTGCTTGGATCTCTCAGATATTCTGAAGGAATTGTTATTAATTGTTCTCTGTGATTTTAGATAGCTGAGTTGAGGTGAGTGACAGAAATGGTGTACAAGTTTATTTTCTGTAACAATAAACCTCAGACAGGTGGTTTCTATCTAAGTTTGGTAATTTCTAAGGATTAAACATTAGATAGTTTTGCTCTTAAATGTTCATAATTGAAAGTATTGAAATTACTTTTTAAAAATATAAAACATAAAATATATAAACAATAGGAAATTAATACTAGCCATTATAAATCATATAGAGCTAATAGATTATTATTGTCATAAATTGTTTTACTTTAATAATGTCTACCTCATCTTAAAATACTAAGTAATGTGTGTTGATAAGCATAAAAATCTGATAAGAAATGAAGTCAATATTGAATTTAGATCAACTAATGAAATATATCGCTCTGGACTTAATCAATAATGTAATTCTTACTTAAATTACATATTGCTCATGATTTGAAATAAACCACATTCTGATTCTATGCATATGCTTATATGAGCAAAGAGCAAGGTTTGAAAGCATATCTACCAAATTATCAGTATTTATTAACTTATGGAAGATGGAGGTGAGTCAGGAGAGTTCTACCTTTTCCCCTATAAATCATGGTTTTGAATGTCAATAGTATGTGCTATTTTGGATATTATAAAAAGTTAATAAACCAAAAATAATTTATTAAGGTGATTATGGAGGGAGAACACAGCGTTAGTTGAGCACTGATCATGTGTGAAGCATAATAGCAGCTGATACACAAGGCCTGTCCGGAAAGTATGCAGCCTTGAATGTGAAAAATAGAGGCATTTATTTTTTCCTGATAGCTCTTTGCATGTATTTGTAACTACATGTTAGAGTTGAGAAAAATAAGCCTCAGGGGTTACCTTGCCTAAATCTACATACTCAGGAGGTGGCAGAGCTGATGCTACCAAAACTATGGGAACATACTTCCTTAGGGTGACCCTTTATTTAGAAACTGTCCAATATTTGATGGAAAGGCAGAGACCCAACGTCTGAACCTCGACATGGTGATGTGATTGGACCATTCACATCCTTCCTCAGAGAGCTCTGAACAAGAATAACAATGCCAACTTTGGGGTGTGGTTGCCAGGGGTCTTAAAGCAACTGTGTCCCACCACGCTGAGGGCCTGCTGCTCTGCACACGTTCAGTAACTTTCACGTTCTGCCATCTCCAGATTCTCCCTTTGGAACTAATCTGGATGGGCAAATTCTGTGAAATGCTTTAAAGCCTGAATACCATAGTATGGAACAGTGTCACTCGTTCAAATTAAGAGCCATTCGAGGCGCTAGTTAGAAACAGTACACTTCACTCAACTTTCCCCCAGCACCCTTCAAGTGTGGTCAGTGGTCCCACTGAAGTGAAACTTCTGGGGCAGGGCCACTTCTCAGAGGATCAGAAGAAATTCTGCCTCCAAGGCAGTGTCTTCAGTATGGCAAGAACCGTAGGTTCAGTGCAGCTATTCAAGGCCTCCTTGCAAAGCTTTGAAAAAGAAAAACTTGCTGCAGAGCAGGCATCTCAGAATGAGACTTCCCTTCCGTACAGCTCGTTAAGCAGTAAATAATTAAAGCACCCTGGAAAAGACAGGTAAAATACAAGTAACTGTGTCGGTAACACAGACATGAAAGAGAAGGAGAAGAAAATGAACTGACAAAAAAAAAAAAGGCAATGGAATAATTCATTTGAAGCTCTAATAAAGTTTCATTTGCAGTCTTGTTTAAAGATATATCAGACTTCAGGGATGTAACCTAATTACATTTTTATTCTAAGTTCCATTCAAAGATCTTGGACTTTGATTCTTGAACACAGATCAAACATGGAATAATTTTCTTGTGGCTATCAATACTTTAATAGGATCTCTTGATTAAATACTATAAGGTTTATGAACATGTACACATAGTGGATGGAGAATAAACTGACATGCCCTGAAAAGTGACAATTAATTTATACAGAAAAAGCAATGATAATTCATTTAACTTATGAAAAAAACTTTAATATTAAATTCACTTTTATTCACATACAAAGTGATCAGTTTCTAACACTGATCTAGTCAAATGCATCTTAGAGAATGTATACTAGTGCCCACTTTCTAAATCTCTTCTTGGAATTTACTCCGAAAACAAAGTGTTGGACGTAGTAAGCCTTGCAATCATGCAGAGATTAAAGGGGAGATGCTTTCAATGGGCCTGCAATTAGCCTGAGACCTTAGTAACAGGTGGGTATGCGAGAGTAACCAAGGTTCATACTTAGACACTTTTTGGGTTGACTTTATTTCATATTCTTACTAGGAAACTTGAATGGAATAACGTGTTTGCTCTTTCAGGGAATCTTTTCGACAGTTTCCTCCAAAGGGACTTTCAATATGCAAATTTACAAGCAGTTTAAAAGTGTGTGTGGTGGGGGGAGAAAAACAAGTACAATTTCTATTTTAACTAGTAAGAGGGAAAGATGTTCCCGGAGAACTTGCACAGTTGTACTAGAGGTAGGAGCAGGTGGGGAAAAGACACGAGGGCTTAAAGACCCCGAGAGAGGCCTATGGAGTCTAGGTGATAATTCAGTGGCAACCACTGGGGGGCTTTGTTGAAGTTGCTTTTTGTTCATTTTCCCCCCTCAAAATATCCACAGTGCCCACCAGTGAATCTGTGTTCAAAAATAAACATTGAATGAGATGCCCTTTGTTGGTTCTAGTGTTGTTTTCTCTTGCAACATTCTGGATGCAACGGAGACCTCACTGTCACAAATTTTAAAATATGGTAGCAACTTAAATAGAAAATAAGAGTCATTTAAAACCAAAATAAACCATACTATGCTCGTCAAAAATCTATTAATAGCAAATAATAAAGATGTCATTGTTACCATTGTTTGGTACATGAATAAAATACTAGGTTTAGGGTGTTTAGGGTGACCAATTCATTTCAGTTTGCTGAAGACTTTTCTGGTTCAAACACCCGCATTCTAAAGTCTTGTGAACTCCCTCAGCCCCAAGCAAACCCCAACAGCTGACCCAAAATACAAAGGGATTTTGAAAATATAATTAAATAAAATACAAAAGTGGTATTTAGCAAAAGTATAATGCCATATATATTTCTATTTATTTTAAGGGTAAAAATAGTATATTAGCATGAATGAAACACTATGAGGAAAACATTTTAAAAATTAAAATTTTTGGTCAAGTATAATTCTACTTATCTATATCCATAGGTAATTTTTACACAATTGTAAACAGATTAATATAATTTTTCTGTTTATCTAAATTATTTTATTAGAATTATTTTCCATATTTGTAGAAGTGAAATGAATAGATAAAGGTACACAGAAAAATTTATGGTTCTATACACCGCCATATTTCTTTCCAAACCCATTTAAATGATTCAAATTATCACCAGTATTACACATAAGTACTATTATAAAGACCCATAATTGTTTTTGTTTTTTCATTTTTTTTATATCTTTTTATATTTATAGAGTAATTATTTTATCTTCAGTGCATATTTATTTCTATTTTACTTTTGACAGAGAGAGAGAGAGACAGAGACAGAGACAGCTAGAGAACCGAACTGTGGGAACTCCCCAGTTCAGCATGTGGGTCCTGCCTGGGCCGGAGCCGGGATTCGATCCTCGGTCCTCATGGCCTCAAAGCGAGCGCTCAACCCGCTGAGCCGTCCCGGCTTTCCCCGTTTTTTCATTTTAATAAGAGTTAAATGATATTTCACAATTTCTCAAATTGGATTTAGAGAAGTTGGTTATTTTCTTATATATTCATTACCTATCACAGTTCCTCTTTGGCAAACTGTCTCTTTGTATCCTTTCTCCATTAAATGACAGTCATCTTAACATTTTTCTTACCAATTGACATATACTTTACACAGAATATAGCTAGCTTCTCATTCTGCTATATACGCTGCATATAAAGTTACTTTCTCCTTTCTCCAACCCCAGCCTTATATCTGAATCCTGATGCTGTTTCTTCTGCTGTAATGTCTGGAAGTCATTCTTCCTTCCTGTCTATTCAGCCAACACACCAGCCCACTCTCCTCACCAGTCTTAATGTCGCTTCAACTTTCCTCTGCTTCTAGTTCCCCCATTCTAGCTTGTGCTACCCATAATTATTGAAGAGTCTAATTCACAGATAGATTTCCACACATGAAAAAATACCTTATTATTCCACAGTGAGATACCACCTCACACCTGTTAGAATGGCTATAATCAACAAGACAGGGAATAACAAGTGCTGGAGAGGCTGTGGACAAAAAGGAACCCTCATACACTGCCTCCAAGCTCTTGGAACCAAGAGAATATGCACCTACTGTGTGCATCTACTCCATGCACACAAAAAGTGATCTTACCACTTGAAAAGGCAACAGGGAAGTAATTTATGGAGCAAGGCCTCCCTGTTCCATATATGCTTAATGTTCTTGAATTAAAAAGACACGGAAATCCTAAACAAAAGTGGAGCAGGTGGCTTTTGATTTTTCATCAAAAACAACAAGAAGAATAGTGTTAAAGAATTTTTCCTAAATCACCTTGTGGTGGATTTGCATCCTCTATGTAGACCTTTAGGGAGAACTTGGCGGCATCAGCTGTTCGGCAGAGATGAGAGGCCTGAGATGGAATGTTGGGATCTCAAAGGAAGAGAAAAGAGAGGGAGGGAGACGTGCAGGGAGGGAGAGCCATGGCCCCAAGAGGAAGGAGGCGAGCACCCCCGATGTGGACCTTCTCACGACTGTTGCTCCTGGCTTCCTGGGCTGACCTCCCTGAGCACTTTCTCCGGTTTTAATCGGGGCGTCCCTGGAACTGCTGCATGTCGACCTGATCCTGAGCTTTAGCAGCATTGTAACTCTTCCCGTCTACTTTAAGTGATACATACACCTTGGAAGAGATAATGTGAAAACAGAAAGCAGCATTTACACAGGCCTACATGCCAAGCAGAACACCAGACACTCCACTTCTTTAATTGTCAAAACAATTCTCCGAAGTGCTGGAATTGATTTTTTTTTTTTAATTTAAATAATGAAGAGTGGCACAAGGCAGTTAATTTTAGGCTGCATCCCGGCTTTCCATAAATGGCCATTTTTCTTTCCCTGATAGTAAAGAAGTTGACAGAGTTCTTAAGGACTGACCTTTCAGTAGCCATTGAAACAGAAGTGATCTAAGAACAAAAGGAATTTGCTGGCATCCCCTCATTTTAAAGGTGAGGAAAGCAAGCTTCACTATGATGGCACGACTTACCTAGATTTGCACAATTAACTAGCAAATGGAATTGGCAAAAGATAAGCTAAGTTTATTGTACAGTCCAATGGTTTTTCCTCTGCTAGACTTCATCTCTAACTCGATGATCAAAAGCCACGTTAGGTTAAGCGTTCAAACCAAGATAGCCATCCAATGTCTAACAACTATCACCAATGGAATCTCTGTGTATGAAACTGCAGGTTTCCAATTCATATCTCGATTCCAGTTTTGTCTCATGTTTCTCATACCCCTGTAGATTTGAGCTTCCCTTACTGTCTGAAAACCAATCAATAATTCACATTTCCCCCCTCTTTTCTACTTCATTAATAATGGGATTGGATCTATAATAGTTCTTTAATCATCACCATTATTTCTTACCAACTATAAAAACCTTCTGTCCTTTTCAATGTCTTTTAATTCAATGAAATTTAAAAAATTAGGCACTTCCCCCCCCCCGATTAAAAAAATAACACATGCACGAGGTAACTGAGTGTAGCAGTGCAAAATGGCACAGAATGCAAACTACGTCTCCCTCCACCCCACAGCATTAGTGCATTTCTCCAGAGGCCGCATCAGTTGAGATTTTGTGTATTTGATGGGTTTTTAATCCTCTCAATAGCACTTACATCTCTATTAATTTTTAATAAAATGAAAGAGAAAATAAAATATAATACCACACTAAAAACTGATATATCCTTTGCATTTCTTTTCGTTATTACAGCTGTTTTTCTAAGAAACTGGTGAAGGTTATTCCATGACAAATAAGAAATTACTATAAAAATTTTATCAATTTTGATTTGGCATCTTTGATGTTAAAATCTTTGATATTATTGTATTTTAACCTTTTTTTAAAGAAATAAATACTGTGATGACAATCTTCATTTCAAATGCTGAAAAATAAAAACACACACCCAGTGAAGTCCTGTTTACAATGGAATAAGGTAAAAAGCCAAAACTCTAGGAAAAAATTGTTTATAGGGAATATTAAGAAATTAAAAAATTATATTTTACATAGTATTCTGTTGCTCACCACCCCACCCTAAATGTCTTATCTGTCAGAGTTTAAAATGAGGGAATGTTACATTCTTAACATGTCAATCCTACCATTATTATATTGCCTTTTTGCCCCTGAAATAACTTTTTTTTTCAGTTAAGGAAAATCACTGTCCGCATATTGAATATTGTATTAGTTTCCTGGGGCTGCCTTATCAAGGGACCACAACTGGGTGGCTTAAGTAGCAGAATTCATTGCCTGCCATTCTAGAGGCTGGAAGTCTGAAACCCAAGGTCGCCCTGGCTGGCTCCTTCTGAAGGCTTTGCATGCCTTCCTCCTAGCTTTTGGTAGCCTCACGCGATCCTCAGTTTATAAGTGGTGTTCTCCCTTTGTCTTCAGGAGATCACCTTCCCTTTGTATGAGTCTGTTTCCCTGCCAATTTCCCCCTTGTGATGAGGACACAAGCCATAATGGATTAGGACTCACCCTAGTGACCTCATCTTATCTTGATCATCTGTAAGACTCTGTCTCAATAGGGTCACATTTACAGGTACTGGACATTAGAATCCCTCATCTTTTGGCAGTCTCCAATTCAACCCATAACAAATACATGAGAAATTTCCCTCCAATGAGGAAGCAACACGTACCAGCAACGTCAACAGCAGCTACCCTGTCTGAGCAGTGTGGTTTCTAAGAGCTCTCAGTACAAACACTGGAGAAGCGAGCAAAGCAGGGCATCCTGTGTGACTCCATGACCAGAGACTGTGGGCTGGTGGAAAAGGCTCGCCCCACCAACCAAGGTGATAATTAGAATCACAGACATGTTTACCAGCTAGGCGCACCTGGGAGCCCAAGCCCATGGCAAATCTAGTCTAGGCAGAGAGAAGCCAGGGCAGAAGGACCAGGTCATGTAGGACAATTCTCAGAGGCCTTTCTATGGACCAAAAAGAACTTGTCTTTATGGCTGTGCCTTCAACTAGCCTAATCTGAGACTGATGAACAGGGAAAATGACATTTTCCTCACATAGGGCTTGGGCTTGGTGAAGTTGAATCAGCCACTAGGAAAGCTGTCGTGGAATTAGTGCATTGTGTTCCTTGCATTTCCTACATGCCTCAATCAGGAGCAGTCTATTTTGTCCTGGCATTTAAAGGCAAGCAGAGTGGACAGTCTGCTCTTGGCTCCATTCACTGGCAATGTAGAGCTGGGAGAATCCCCTGCTTTTACCTACAGTTGAGGAACAGTTGTAGGAATAGCACCTCATTCCATTCCAGGGCCTAGCAGGCATTCTTCCAGGAAGGAGGTTTGATCCTCTCTTATTTATTGGTTCTCCTCTTGAAAGCATGGGGGTAGAGCTCCTTTTGAAGTTTAGAGTCTTGCTCATGGTCCTAGCTTTGTCCCAGCTCTTGTAGGACAGGACTTGTGTGTCCATAATATCTTTACATTAACAGGCTTCTTTAGGCAGAACTTAAAGATTTAAGAGGTAAGGGTTAACTTGTCTAGCACTGGTCCCCTGTGGGCTGCTTTCCTAGAAAATAAGATGGACTATAAAAACGTTCCCAGGAAACTGGTTAGGCTCAGGGCTTTTAAGGAAATCAATCTTAACCTCTTGCAAAGGTTTGGCTGCCAGAGAGGTTGGCGCTCCCCAAACCATGAATGCCTGTGTGACAATTCTTGCTGTTTGTGTGCTGTATCCCATGTCTGCAACCTCAGGCAGAGACCTCAGCTCCCGTGCCTCTCCCTCCTCCTCCTCCACTGATCATGCAGGGGAGGGGTTATGCTCCCTCAAAGCATGAACGCTGAGCTGGCAGGAGAGGGCTCACGTGAAGGCTCAGCCATTGGGCCAGCCCCCGTCAGTCACACAAGGACTGGGACCATGCTTCCCTAAACATACAGCATCCAGTGGAAAGGCAGTGGGAGACCAGCACACCTGCCACCGCTCCTGGTCCTGGGAGCTCTCAGAGCACAGGTTCTCGCAGGCCTGCTGTGAGCACCGCTGACCGACTACCTTGTTAACATGGCAGCCGCCCCAGCAAACTGGGCGTCTGTCCAGGCCTCTACCGTGGCCTCTGGAAGCAAGTCAGAGGACAGGACACAGATTAAAGACCAACACTGGAGTGACCAGCCTTCAGGATGACCAGTTAGTGACTGAGAGTTCCTCGGGTGTGTCTTCACACCACCCTACTACTGGTGCTGTTGGTCCCTAGCGTCCCCCGCTGAGACACTCTATTTAGAATCTGTCCATGTCAGCAATAATTCTAAGACCTGAACTAAAGCAAGCCAGCCTGGATAACTCTGCTTTTCTTCAGAAGTTCCCCAGTTGCTGGAGAACTTGGGACCCATGCTGTCGCTTCACGTTAGCCCTTCCTCAATCCCTGTGCTAAAGTCACAGATGATGGCGTTCCGAACTCGATGACAGGCACATCCTAAGCTGTTCCTACAATGGTATTCCTCTGTCTGTCTTCAGTGACCAGTGTCCTGAGGCTGTCACCCAACATTTATTGCCAATCATCCTCCTGATCTCCCACAGGCAAGTCTAGACTCAGAGTCCATATGGGTTGGAATATAATAGGTTACTAGCAGAGAGAGGTGATACTTACAATGAAACTGGGGAGGAGTGGCAGGACAAAAAAAAACAGGCAGAAATTAAGCGTAAACCTATCCAAGATGGATCCCTCCGGGCTAGCCTTCTAAAAAAGACCAGCTCCTCTGCAAGGCTCCATGAAAACCGGCCAGTCCTCATGCTAAGTCCATTAGTTTGGTCAAAAGCAAGATTTGGACCCAAGTTCTGAATCACTGGAAGGGGCCAAAGGCAAGGTGCTGGAATTTGCTCCACTATAAATACTAACATGGCGAACCCTCCTCGAGTTTCCCAGTGCCCAATAAAGCTGCACCTGCAAGGCGTGAACCCCTGTGCTTTGGTCGTGCTAGGGAAGGGGCTGATGCTGTATCCAATGACTGACGCTGACTTAAAGTTAAGGTTCTATTACTGCTCTGCCCCCAGATCATACCAGGGAAGGAGCTGGTGCTTTCCTTGTCATTTCTCCTGACATCTGACCCTGCCCGACCTCTGTAGGCTGCTCTAAAACGAACGGGCACATTATCTACTAACTAATCCAGGGTCCAAAAGCTTTCTCCAATGCTCCACAGACGTGGCATGAACGGTCTTTACCCATTTGTCCTGTTTGCATAAGATCCTTACAGTAAGTCACAATTCTGACCCACGACATAGCCACTGATATGCTACAAGTGTTCGTCAGTCCTTGACGACTCCATGTCTGCTGCTCCAGCTTAGTCAAGATCTCCCACCTGAAGAAGGAGACCGTCAGCCCTTGCGTCACTGGAACCCAGGCCACACTGCCCACAATGCCCCACCGTTAGGGCCGAGGGGGTTAGAACTTGTCTGCTGTGCTTGACTCGGTCAGACCCCTTCTGGATGAGGCTCCGGTCACATGTGCGCCAGTGGGCTGAACACTGGTCCAGACCGCACCCAGGTGTCCCATCCCTGTGACTTCTGCTCATGTGCGTTTGCTCTGTGGTTCCCTGAGGGAGCTGGAGCCAGGCCCTGGACTACAGCCTGCTTGGTTGGGACCCGACAACCTGCCTTTTGCCATCTGCTGGCTGGTACCCTGCTTTGACCTGAATGGACACCCCTGAAAGGAGGATGCTGCCACCTGCCCCTGAGCACAGCTGCCGACTAGCTGTTGCGGTGGGCCCTCCATTAGCTTGTCTACACCAATCAGATCAGATATGCGGAAGCTACACCGCGGTCACCTCAGGGGGGGACCCTCCAGCCAGGTGAGTCCCCAGTCCACTCCAGCCACATGAAAATTCTACCTCAGATTACAATAGCTGTGCAGGTATTTTTTCATCATTACTAAGGCAGTCAAATGCTCAAAGGCAGTCTCCAGAAGTCTTGTCAACACCAACTCAGTCATTTTATCCATTAGGCGGTAAAGGCCTGCTTCTTAGGGTCTATGAACTGACTGAGGGCAGGGAAAAGTAATTCAGATGTGACAGCAGTAGTTTCAAAACAAAACAACAGAACCTAAAAAAACATATTCATAGTCGAAACATTCTATTTACTATGGAATCAGGATGCATTTTGTTATGCTTATTGTGGGACATCTACGTTAGAGCAACCAAAGATGTGCTCTCTCAGGAGCCCTACCTTGATCACATATGGGAGCAAATTCTCCCTTACTCTCAGCCCCTAAAGTCACACAGGAACCGCAGTGCTATGTTACTAATCACAGGATTTGTAGGCTCTCCAAGATCTGTTCAATGAGTGGTTGGAAAAATGAACAAATGGATGAAAAAAGCAATGAATAAATTCTCCAATAAAAATACATTGGGTGGGAAAGCCGGGATGGCTCAGTGGGTCAAGCGCTCACTTTGTAGCACCAGGGACCGAGGATCGACTCCCGGCCCCGGCTCGTGCGGACCCATGTGCTGAACTGGGGAGTGCCCCCAGTTCGGTTCTCTCTCTCTCTCTCTCTCACTCTCTCTGTCTGTCAAAAATAAATAAATAAATAAATAAATAAATAAACAAACAAACAAATAAATAAATAAATAAAACCCTTCTCTTAAAAAAAAATGTTTCCATTTAAAAATACATTGGGAGATTTCTTTTTAATTTTTTATATTTTTTAATCAGAAGAAAGAAATTAGGAGTTGTTGTTTAATGGATACTGAGTTTCAATTTTGCAAGTTGAGAAAGTCCCGGAGATTGGCTACACAACAATGTGACTATACTTAATACCACTGAACCGAACACTTAGAAACGGTGAAAAGGTAAATTTTGTTACACAGATTTTTCTTACCACAGTAAATTTTTTTTAGGAAATAAAACAAAATACTAAAATTCAGAAATAATTTTTTTAGAAAAATTCAGAATATACATGAGCTCTCTGAATCAAATTTGTGGTCACTCTTAAGTTTTATCACTGTAGCCCTGACTTCTTCAGCCTTTATTTTTCAGTATTATTTCTTATTTCTTTGATGACCTTTTATGGTGGGGGACCAGTAAAAAGATAGTTTTATTATTTGACTTGTTATCATAGGTGACAGAATTTGATGGCTTCAATTATAAATACAAAACAAAAGCGCTTTTCATTTTATGCAATTAGGGCGGTTCCTATAGCAGAGAACAAAAATGCCATATTATAGTTTAGTATGTCATTTTCAGGAATTTTCATAATTAGCTCATAATAAAAGCAAAGCAGTTCTTTGGTTGCACAGAGCAGCGGTTACTCGCCCAGGCTCTGAAGGTAGCTGCCTGGTTAACCACCACCACAAACCAGCGGAACCTCTCTGTGTTGCAGTTTTCTCATTGTCAAAATGAAGATACTTTTTAAAAGCTTAAAAAAGTATTTTCCTCCTTATGAAATGGGAATAGTAATTTTTAAAGACTTAAGCAAGAATTTAACTTTACTTAAAACAAGAACTTACCGGTATCCCAACTTTGCAAACCAAAATGTAAAACTCTACTTTTAATAATAGGTTAACAGTTAAAAAAAATCTCTCAAATTATAGTAAGTGATATTTCTTTAGTGCATAATTTTATAATCACCTATGATCCCCACATTCAAAAATAACTACTGTTAACATGGTGTATGGTATATACCAAATATATTTTACATTGGGTTTTGTATCTTATTTTTCTACTTTATGTATCATGAGCATTTTTTTTTCCAAATCAATACATATTTGGGGTTTCCTATATCATTTAGAATAGAATCTGAAGTCCTCACCTTGGCCTACAAGCCCCAGTTGATTCAGAGCCTCCTGGTATAAGATTAACTCCTCTCCTTCCACTTTACTCACTGAGCTCCAGACCCAAGGGCCTTCTTGCTGGTCATTGGGCATATGCTCAGCATGCACTTGCCTCAGGGTCTTTGCACTTACAGTGTCCTCTCTGTAAGATTTTTTCTCCAGGTTTTCACAAGGCTCACTCCACACTTCATTCATGTCTCACCTTCTAACACCTTATGCAAACTAGCAACCAATGTCTAACCCTTTTCCCTGTTTAATTTTTCATCATAGCACTTACCCCTACTTACTAGATTTTATTACTATGAGTGATTAAGACCTGTATTTCCCAGGAGAATGTAAGTACCACAACAGCAGAAATTTCTATCTTGTTCACTGTTTTATCCCCTAGAACTAGATTCTAAACACATATTTGTTCAATGGACAAGTGAAATGAATTGTGCTTTAAGTTGTGATTTGATAACTGTACAGAACACTGTTGCAAAGATGTTGCTTAATATAGTTAACTAATCCTCTGTTTTGAGATACTGTAAATCATACTGCAATGATCACACTTAAGTACATTGTCTAAACTACATTTTGAAAGTTCCTCCAGGGCTAAGTTAGTGCAGCAGCTTCCTGAACACCCCTCCTCGCTCTTTTTCCTCCTCCCACAGGGTGCATTACATCACATCACATTCCTTTCCTTATCCTGAGTGTACAGAAGCTTATGCCCAAACTCTGAATGCTGGCTTGTCTTTATTCTGTCTTTGCATTCTTAGTTCCCATCACTGCTCAGAAACACATTTTCCACTTTAACAGTTTGCTTCTCCTATCAGTTCCTCTAATCTATTAGCATATGTAGTTCCCTCACAGAATATATTGTTTCTTTACCTACTAAATGACTCCCATTTTCCCAGCCTTCCACCCCTCTCTACTGATTCCATCATGCTTTCCTTGAATATGCTCTGTATGATCGCTCACTTCCTTGACTGTTCTGAACTTTTATTTCCTTCATCCATCCTTCACGGTGACCCCTGGCCATTCGCCAAGCTCTAGCACCCACCATGCTGTATTTTACCATGTGCAACTGCCTGAAAGCCCCTCTCCCTTCCCCTTTCTCACAGCCCTACGCAGTCCTAACCACAAAATAATAAGTGTTTCCTAATATAACTGTTGTGTCGAAGTCAAACTTTTGTGGAAACTGAGACAGCTTTCTGAGGGAAGAAACAGGATTATTCATGATAAAGTATTGTTGTTTTCCTACATATATTCTTTGCATATTACCAACCCAGTATCCTTACATATTTGATTCTTAAATTTCTACCTGTATTACTCAGTAAACCACCATATAAAATACGCTTCTGACATTTTGTTGTTGTTGTTGTTGTTTCAGGCTTTGGCTTGTCTTAAGATAACACTATGAGCTATGGAGTTATTTTTAAAGGGACGTTTCCCTGAGAAATTAGTATAAAATCACAATGGGGCAGTATCTGAGTTATGTAGATATATTTTTGGTTTTTATATAAGGAACATGGGGTACTAAGGCAATCACAGAGTGCTTCTTTCCTTTTTCCCATTTTCATATGTGAAAAATCAAGTTAATATGAACAAAGAGGGGTGGCTCTAAGACAGGAAGAACAATTTGAAATGGTGCAGCGCGTATGTGGCCGGGTAGAGGTGGGGGGTGGGGTGGAGGGGTAACAGGGGGGAGGGGAGAGAAGCAGGAGGGGGGTGGGGGAGGGCAGGAGGAGGGGGAGGGGCAGGGGATGCCCTCTGTCTGTGATGGTGCTGCTGGGAACTCCAGGCAGAGCGCATGGGAGAGGTAAGACTGAAAGCAATGCTGAAGAGAAGTGCATAAGTCACAGGCCTTTGCTTCTAAATCTAAATAACTTTCACTTTCACACTAAAGCTTCAGGCCTTTCCTTGAGCCCTGCGTGTTTCCCGTTGCCTGGATGCTGGATCATCCGAAGCACATGGCCACTCACCATCTTCCTCGAAGAGAAGTCCCATGAGCCCCTGTGCCTTGGCCTCTTTCTTCCCACCGTCAAATTTGATCAGTTGAGCAATATGAAAACATCGTTCGTAGAAGTGGTTCCTTACCCACTTGTCTTCAGAATTATTGAAGTGACAGGCCAGGGCATAGAAGTTATTATAGACATCTTCAAAGTATTCTTAAAGGAGAGAAAAACATCATCAACTGCAGTAGAAAAATGCCTCTTGACACATGCCTTTAAATGACATTTATTTTCTATTTTTCCTTAAAAGCTTAAGCTTTCCTTAAAAATCAAAACGCGATAAGTTAATTAATATATTTTAACTATTATGTTAATTAAAGGATGTGCACATGAGAAAAGCAACAAAAAAATCTGAAAACTGAGAACATGTTAGAAATTGACATACTCTTTGCTTAAAACACTAGACTTTATATAAGACAAAAGACAAGATAATATCTACTAGCAACGTGCTCAGTTCTGTTGGAAGAAATGAGTATGTGGTATCATTAAATACTTTTCCCACTGAAGATTTTAAAAGTATTTACAGATTCCAGCGAAAGTAATGCTTCTTAACTATGGCAAAAAGATAATGGAGATGAAGAAAGCAGATAGAATATGAAAATAGCAACATATATTTATTCCTAAGAAAAAACAACCATGAGGCTTATAAGAAATGGTGATCAGAATGACGCGATGAGTTCCACATACTTTCTATTAATAGCAATATTCCCAGCAATAAAAGTTACTAGCAATGTTAAGAAAGAGTGAATTCCTATGCTTCTGTTTTCTTTGAGTATCTTCTTCTGCTGCAAATGCATTAATACTAGTCATCCTTCTCAGACAAGTTATTAGTTTATTAGTTGTTAGTCTATTAAACCCTGCTCCCCTCCCCAAGTGTCATATAACCTATTTGTACTTAAAAAAGTGCATTAATACGTTGTGAATCAGTCTTATCCCACTGCAGTCAAAAATAAACTTGAACAAAAATGTATGTGAATTAATAAAAAACATTTCTCAGTCCTATAAACCCCACTCTACTGGTGAATATGAACAAATAACAATCTTTAGTCTTTTTGCATTTGTGCTGAAAGCACAGTTGTAAATATGTGGTATCTTCTGGATTACCTTTCCAAGGATTTTTTAATAGCAATTATTATTGTTCACTGATACTAATTGTTCACTACTATCAGAAGACTCAACCTATTTATTCCTGAAAGGGTTACCACTATAAAAAAACATTTATACATTGCCTACTAGCACTCCTGTAAGATGAACATTGAAAAGCTTAGAAAAATTGAAACTAGGTTGACCACAACAAAGAGTAACTTTCAAGAACTGTATATAAGTCGTTCCAATATTTCAAAAGAAATTTCTGAAACTGAAGTCACTCCTTTACATAGACTGCACCATAATTCCATAGAAAATTAAGATTTATCTTAAAATAGGTTTTATAACTAAAAATTAAAGTGTAAAAAGAAAAAGTCTCCCTGTTTTTGAAAGAGCTGGGAGTCTAACAAGCCATTCTGCCTTTTGCGGCTACTTGTACTAGGCAATAACAGCTTAGGTGAAAAGTGGAGCATAACCTGAGTTAAAGAAACAAATAGTCTCATTTCAGAACTGACTTCTATGCTTTATCTCTCTATTCTGAACCTTATACCTAATGTGAATAGAGCACTAAAGTTTATTTTGTAATATTTTATATTCTTTGTCATATTTAGTGATTAAAGTTATTTCTGGAAGCATGTAAATAAAAATATATTTTCTGTTTTAAAAAGTTATATAATGAGCTTTTAAAAATTATATGTAATGCTGAAATAATTTTTCTGGTTTTCAGTAATTAAATCTTAACAGGAAAAGCATTTCCATCATTTCATTCAATAAAAAAGTTTTTAATTTTCAGAATGAGTTTTATAGGCTATCAAGATTCCATATTTAAGGACTACTTGTCACATATGTGGTTTTTCTATGAAAAATGGAGTATTTTTCAGAGTACTAAATATTAAAGAATATATTTAAGTTTTAAATCTTTGTACAATCTAAATATATATATTCTGTACCCTTTACATTGTAAGCAGCCTTTAATCCCTCCCTGCTTGTAGATCATTTCCTTAAATTGTTGGCAGGAATATTTATAAAATGAAAATCAATTTTATTGTTGGTTTATTATCTAGACCAATATCCATCATGCTATCTGAAAAAGGAGATCCATGATAAAATATGTAATTTTAACCAACCCACGTCACCCCAAATGAATTAAACAATTAAAAAAAAGATAAAATAGATTTGGGAAATTATTTTGCTAATAGCCCTCTTTCAGTGAACCACACAATATACACTGATATGTTAAGGGCTCTGATAAGTCCTGCAATCAGCCAACCTCCTTAACATTAATGTTAATTCATATGGTGTTTCTCAAACTTCTTATTTTACCAGACAATTATTTCTGTTTTGCTTTACATAAAACATATAAACAACCTGTAGGACTCTGCTTGAGTAGAATATACTTTGGGTATCTTAAATAAATGTTACCAGAAAAAAATTGCTGCTTAACCCTTGACAGTAATTTAAAGTCAAGTGTAAATAATGTTTGAATTATGTATTGATTCAGTTACCCATTACCATTATTGTCATTTCTTTCCTAGCCCCACGGGGCTCAAGGCCATAATCATAATGTTACAGTTGGTACAGAGATGATTCCCAATAATGTATAATATAAGAAACATTATCAGGGACAAAGAAACACTTTAACAAATGGAAAACAATTTTTAAAAAATGACTGGTTTATTTTAAACACTTCTTTGCTATAAAACAAAAGATGACGTTTTGTAAAGTAATTTAAATAACTCTTAGTTCCTGCTCTGTAAGTCTCAAAAGATAGAACTGACCCGAGATGGCAATTGTTAGTGCCATAGCTCTGATTAAATGAACTTCATGGTAACCTTAGAGACGTTCTTTCCAATGAGAAGCAATGAAAATGCTCGAATATTCTATTATACTACAGGATAATTGTCTCAGCTCTCGTAACCTTATGGGGTAGAATCTTGAGACAATATTGAACAGATTTCTGTATTCTGGATGAAGAGTATGTATGAGTGTTTGTGTGTGTGTGTGTGTGTGTGTGTGTGTGTGTGTTAGAATTAATTTAGGATTAATTCAAGTCAGTAAGAATGACTATGCATATACCCTATCCCATTTTCCCATTTTCAGGGACATTTTTAACTCAAATCACAATTTTCCTCCACTAAAAGTTTATGTGTCAAATGTGAAAAAAAAAGTATACAAATTTTTAAAAAGAACATTGAAATGTCTATCTGTCCTTCAATTGAAGTGTTTCCAATAATACTAATTTTGCAATAATTCTAATTTTCTATATTTCAAACAGACAAAAGCCACTGCATTTTGAAGTAGATAACGCTATAGAAGAGTGATGCTGATGAAGAGATCATTTAGTTCTGTTTAACAAATGCAACCTTTGTTACCACGAATATAAGACAGACCCACTTAGTAAAAAATACTTATTTTCACGTGTATAAGACTCTGGCTATTATAAAATTTTGTCTGTTAAGTTTTGGAATTGGAGAAACACTTTTATTTGTATGTATAGTTCCTTTTCTTTAATAAAAGACTATAAATTAAAGTGTTTCTTACCTTAAAATAGACTATTTAGCAGTTTGCTTTTTTTTATAATTATAAAATGCAAGTTCCTCATATTTATAACATTTATGACAAGTGATGCATTTGGCTCATTTATTCTACTCAAGGCCTCTATTAAAAACATTTAGTGAATATAATGATTCAACTTGAAAAAATATGACAACTGGGCAGATTTTCTCTTGATCATTTCTAGTTTCAGTGAAAATATTTTAGACCTTGGTACTGATACTAGAATGTAGGTTTTTACAACAGCATTTTTCATTTATATCAGGCAATTTGTTGAGAAATTATACAAAAATCACGTTTTAAAATTCACCAAAGGGCTTTGTTTTTAAGGTCAATCCTGCAGTTAAATCCTTTTCATAATACAATCACCTATTTATACACATAACACACACACACCCTAGTTCACTTATGGTGGTAGGATTTTTGTCTATCTCATATTTGTAAGTCAGGTCATAACCTGATGGCATTTATGTATTGATTCTACTATAGAGGCGGAAAGACTTCTGCTACCTTTCTGATGCTATTTCCACATCATCAGTTTTCCCCATTGTAGCATTAGGTAAGAAAATGTTGCCTAATACTCATAGTTTCTCATAGAAAATCCTGAAATGAAATGTAGACATTGTCATGCTGGGGTCTGAGCTTCTCTTTTTGACTTCTAGGTGTTTTCACCCAAAAAGTTGAAGAAAAGTATAACTTAGAACATCGACTTTATATGTCAAATTCTGGGATTTCCTTCCTTTCTTTGATTATATAAAATGACAACTTTCTAATATGCAACTAAGAAATGCTTATGACAATAATATCAGTAAAATTATAGTAGAGATTAAAATATTTTCCTCAATACCTAAAACATATTGACTTTCAGGAAACTTTTAGGATTAAAAAAAAGAAATTTGTTGGAAATGATGTGATGGATTCTATAAAATGAACAATTTACCCATAGTTGTGAATTTCAGGCTTTTCATATTTTCTTATGATTCACTAATGAAAATTCCCTGACTGAAATCTGTAGCACTTATTGATAAAACCTTCAAATCCATTATACAAATACTAGAGAATCAGTATAATTTCCAAGTTATAGTACTCGTGAAATATCTCCTCAGAGCAAGTCAATATTTAAGTTACGTATGAAGAAAAACTAGGGAAAGGTTTATAATGAATGATACAGAAGATTCTGACGATATTGGAAAGTTCAGGAGATGTTATTGGGCGCGATTCATTGTCTTCTCTGGTTTAGAATGATATCACCACGATGCCCCCAAGTCTGGGGCGGCCTTGTGATACAGCATTGCCTGTCATTTATTCCATAAAGACGCTTAGTTGCCTAGGTTGAACTGTGCTAAGTCGTCCTAATGGTTTAAATTCATACATGCAACAGTCTGGAACTTCCCCTCAGGTGCTTGCTGTTCTGGATCCTGCAATGCTGCTGTCTGCAATCCCTGCACTTACCTTTCCTTTCGGCGACCTCCGCCCTGGTCAGATAGTGGTAGAGGTGATCCAACTTATCTGGCTGCTCCTCCAGGGGTCTCTGCACCCAGAAGATGGCCCTGGCCCTCGCGGCCTCCCTCAGGGCATCCCACTTCTCCTGCAGAGTGAAGAGCTCAGTAAAGGACTTGTGGTAACCATCTTGCAGCATTTCCACACAGATGGTCTTCATGTACGAGTTCCGGTAACTGGGAATAAGAATCAGAACATTTGCAGCACGATTTTAATCCTTAAAATTGGTGCAATGTTTTTATTTTACCCTCATTAAAGATTGAATCGTGCTTTTTTTTTTTTTTTTTTTGTCTGTGTGAAAGCACTGAAAACACTATCTTTGTGTCAAGAACTTATAATTGAACAACTTTAGTTTAATGAAAGATGCCAGGAGCTAAGTACAGTAATTTTAATAAAATTATAGTATAAATACGTCCGTTCCAGAGCTGAACTCCCTTTGCTAACTAAGGACAAATAAGCTATTTGACTGATGTCTGTCTGGTTGGACTGCTATAACAAAATACTACCGACTGAGCAGCTTATAAACAAAAGAAACGTATTGCTTACAGTTCTGGAGGCTAGAAGTTCACGATTAAGGCGTTAGTGTGGTAACCTTCATGTGAGGGCCCACTGCCTGGTTCATAGCGGTATCTTCTAGCTCAGTCCTCACATAGCAGAAGGTGCTCTCTGGAGCCTCTTTTATAAGGTACTTACCCCATTCATGAGAGCTCTACCTCCCAAAAGCCCATTTACCGACACTTTCGTGGATTAAGAGTTCAGCTTCTGAATTTTCACATTCAAACCATAACAACTGATGACATCTAAAAATACTTGACACACACTAGCTTCTCAACGAATCAAAACAAAATGACAAAAATGTGAAGCCAAAATTAAACATCTTGCTAATATCGAAACAATGTACTCTATATTAAGTGGTTCCACTGTATATATTATAGTGGAACCACTTAACATATTCTTCATTCATTCATGAAGAATATGTTTATAGAAATTTATTACTAAATATATTTTAAAATTATTTTCAGTTAGGATTACATTTGTGGTTTGTTAGATTAGTAGTTCACTATAAATCATATACAAGAAGATAAAGTTACAAATTAATATTCCATTTATTTATTCCACAAATAAGTGTTTGAGTTTCCTGCTAAGTGCCAGGTACTGTTCTAGACCAAATAGGTGCATTGCCTTTGTAGAGTCTGTATTCTAGTGGGAGAACACAACCAACAAATAAGTAAATAAATAATAAATAATTTCAGATAATAAAAATTGCCATTCAGAGAATAGACAGGGTTATGGGATAACATCTGTGTGGTGGCTATTATTCCACTAAAATGAGCAATTAGAGTTCAAATGATATAGCTTTATATTAATTATTTTACTTTTTTTTTTTTAAGTAGGAGACAGTTAAATATTTAGAACAACCAACATATGATACTACTTGCAATAAAAATGACAGGAGACAACCTAGAATTAGAACAAATGAAGTCTGAGTCAGAACTCCCAGTTCTCTGAAATCTCCCTGGACCTCTTTTCTTCTCACCTGGGAAGTGTATATATTAAAATATGTCCTCCCTACATCACAGGATTCTTCTAAGAACCACATGACACTGTGTATATGAAAATGATCTGGGAAATGTGAAGACCCGCACTACCAATTCTCAACTCCTGGCTATGCAATACAGTCACTTATAGAGTTCAAAAATCAAACAAAACAAAAATGCCAGGTTTCATCTGCCAAGAATTTCGTATAGTGAGTGGGTCAGCTTAGGTGTAGAACAAAATACATAAAGAGTGGTGAGGAGGGGAGCGGTAACAAAGAAATTAAAAAAAAAAGAAAGAAAGAAAAAAAAAAAAAAGGCAGGACCCACATCATGAAGAGACCTTAATGCCACGGTTTGGAAGTCTGGACTCCAAGCCAGGAGTGAGGTGGAGCCCATGAAGGGATTGAGTCAGGGAAATAATTAACTGGGATTCGGGAAGGAGAGTCCCAGCTGATTGCAACCCTCCCCCGATGGGCAGCTGATGCATGGCACCTATTGTTACAAGACTGATCCGTGAAGAGAATAAGGAAACCACATTACTAGACCAAAAGCTCAAAAGCCATCATCTTGTAAGAGACCAAAAAGAAAAAGAAAAAAACAAAAATTAAAATGAGGGAGAAGAAATGACAGATTTTTGTTTGTTTCTGCCCAGTAGAGGGAGAGGAAGAGAGAATAGAGGAGGCAGTGAGATGCTGTGATGGGTCACAACTCTCTCCCTGCCTCCTCCCTACTGTGACACAGGGCATAGAAAGGCAGCCAAAGTCACTGTATGGGGTTTCTCAGAAGGGGACCAGAACACACCTCTCAAATTTCCCGAAGCCTCTGAATGGCTTGGATAAAACGCCACGCGAATCTAGTGCAAGCTGGCCGCATGCGGCCCAGGACAGCTCTGAATGTGGCTCAACACAAATTCTTACACTTTCTTAAAAACATGAGTTTTCTGCACTTTTTTTTTTTTTTAAGCTCATCAGCTATCCTGAGTGTCAGTGTATTTTATGTGTGGCCCGAGATAATTATTCATTTAATGTGCCCCAGGGAAGCCAAAAGATTGGACATCCTTGGCCTAGTGGATTCCATGTGTGACACAAAAGTTAGTGGAAAGAGAGAGCTGGTTTGTCTGCCATAATGTCGGTGGCTACAGAAAGGGAGTGTGTGCTCCAAGCCTGCTGTATGGGCTGCCTACTGGGGACCGAAGGTCACAGATGTAACTGACAATAAGAAGCACTGGGGAGCGATGGAAGGAATCAGGTCAGCACCTTTCCAGAGCTGACAGGAAAGAATGGGTTGAGTGCATCAAGATGGGCGCCTGTATAGTCCCATAGGTTAGGACTGCGTTCAGATCTAGGTGAGAGAAGACTTGTCTCACAACACCTTCAAAACTAGAAGTTTCTATTTCTCACCGCACAACACGCGGCTGGCCTTGGCTCAGTGGACTGTCAAGTTAAATGCTCATGCTGCTGGGATTATGTTAGCCTTTCCCTCATGCTTGTCCCTTGATAGTCACCGGAGGGCAGCTCCAGCTCCAGATGATCATTTCCACCTTCAGCGTAAGGAACAAAGGGGAGAATGAAGTGTCCCGAGTGGTGTCTTTCCCTATTATTGGGGAAAACAAAAACATTTCTGCGACTACTAATGGATGTCCACTTGGTTCCACTGGCCAGAACCCTCTCACATGGCCACCCCTTGCTGCAAGGAGACTGGAAAAACAAATATCCTGGCTATTCTAGGGCACATTGCTGCCCCAAACAAAACGAGTTATGTTAGCAAAGAAGGGAGGAACGGAGACTGGATAAGCAAGTTCAGTGTCTATCACAAGGTCCTAGACGAAGATCTGGAAGTAAATGTGACAAACTCCCACTCTCAGCGTTGTCAGATAGAACTGGGCAGGGTGCCCAGTTAAATTTGAATATCATACAATGAAACTGAAGGAAAGGAGGGAGATATAAAGAAGTAGGTAAACTTAACATATAGTTAGAAGATAAAACCACTGATAACTTAGTGAATGAGTGGATGCTGGTGGTGGTGGAAAGGGAGGAGCCAGGATGACAACCAGGGTTTTGGAGTAAATTGTTCATTTGCAAAAGAGGGAAACACAAAAGGATGAAGAGTTTGGGGGAAAGATAATGAATTTGGGTTCCAATAACTTGAGTTTGAGGATCCTGAAAGGACATCCAAGTGGTACTCCAAAACGGCAGTTTAGAGGTTTTTTGTCGGAGGTCTGAGAGGACAAGAAGCTAGAAATCCAACCTTACCTCAAATAAGCACTGCCACCTTTGTGTGTTTATACCTTAGGTGCCAACATGTTTTTCTGTGAGTGAAGGAAGCATTCTGGAGCAAAAATAAAGAATATTATAACTAAAAATCAGAATATTGACATTAAACAATAAACACAAATCAGGAGGCCATCCCAGCTCTAATCCCAACTGGTACAGAAGTGCAGAAAATCATTCTGAGCCTTAGTTTCCTCCCCAGGGAGAGGAGGCTGCAAAGACTTCTTAGCCAAGAGGTGGGTCAGTGACCCAAATTAAGGCAATGGCCTTTCTCCTAGGATTTCGAATCTTGAGGCAAGAAACAAAAGTGGAGAAGGTTGTCTGAGCTCAAGCAACCTGGCAGCGACATCCTGACAAGAGTCTCAAGTACGTCTTGCTACCTAGATGCAGTCATGAGTCTCATGTACAATCCTTTTCTTCTGAGCCAGTTCTCCCCTACATTCAGCTAGTTACCTAACATCGTTCCAGTAAAACCATTTCCACTTCATTTAGTCAGAATCAGTGTCTGCTGCCTCTGACCATGAACTGATTCAGAAACGACTGGACTAAAATTGTTTCCAGAACATTTTTCAGCTTCAAGACATCCATGGTATGTAACTAGTATTAATTTAAAAAATTTCCAGTACATTAAAAAAAAAAAAGACCATTCTTCCCCAAAGATTTCAAATAGAATTATTTTTAAATGTATATGTAACTATGCTGATATCAGCTCTATTTCATACACATGTGTGTGTGCATATAAAGGGGGAACCCCCCCCAAACTGGAATTACCTTTTGGAGAGTGAGCCCCTTGTAGTACAGACTTCCCCTACTAGGTAAATGCTCTAGGAACCCATCTGCATCAGTGTACCAGCAGGCGTTGTTAAGAGGCTGTGTTAGGCTTCAGTGAATTTTTGAAGACTTTTTCAATGTGTTTCCCATTTTATGATGGGTGATTTACATGAACAACATGCAGCATGACAATGCATCTGCCCACACTGTGTTGAGTGTTCAGCAGTTTTTGACCAAAAATGGCATGACCCCCATGACCCACCCTCCCTATACACCAAAACTTGCCCAGAGTGACTTTTTTTAATTTGTTTCCTGGGATGAAAAAAGTCCTCAAAGGGAAATATTTTGCTTCTGTGGAAGAAGTGAAACAGAAACAGGCAGAAGAAGCACTAAAAGGCCTCAAAATCAATGAGTTCAAAAACTGTTTAGAGCAGTAGAAAAAGCGTCTCGAAATGTGTATTGCATCAAATGAAGAGTACTTTGAAGGCTGAAGTTTAAACATGTAAGAATAAATGCACAATTTTTTATAAATAATGTTTTTAAGGGGGTCATCCCTTATACAAATAAATGCAAATGTGTATGTCATTGTTTAACCCTTATTATATCTGAGAGCAAGAAAGAGCAATTATAGTGATTTGCAAAATAGGTTCCTATTTTAACCTTTATAGGTAATGCAAATTAATTTTTAACTAGAATGATTTTCATTTATTAAAATGAACTATCTGAAAATAAAAATGCATGTCAATTTCCAC
>PVKE010006762.1:0-53103 GCA_004027555.1 Craseonycteris thonglongyai
CAACCCCCCGCCCCGACACCCTGTCCCTTAGCATCAGTGGGAGAGATTCCGGACTTTTCTCTGAGTCTGGTTTTTTTGGAAAACACCACTAAGTGTTTACGTGTGATCTTTGTGGTGACTCCACATTCTCTCAAAAGTGCAGAGGAGTCCAGGCTGAGGACTTGCTCGAGAGACTGCCTAGAGGCCCCTGAAGTCACCAGCAGAGGGCTCAGCCCGCAGAGGGATGAGGGGTCTCCAGCAGGTCTCAAATGGAGATGACACTGTTGTCCCACCAGCTGTCAATCTGTGGTCTAGCCCTGTCCTTGGGCTTCCTGTCAGCTCAGCTGATGGAAGCACCGGCATTCTTGCAGAAGTCTCAGAAGGTGTCTTCACTTGGCTCACTGGTGAGGCTCAGGGGCTCCTCCGGGTTGGGTGCCCGCTTAAGCCAAGAATGGCAAACACTAGCACACATGGTGCCCTCTCTGCCCCCATCTCACTTGCAGACATAGCTAATCAACTACCTCCTACCCAGCCTGGATGAGACCCTGGAAGCCATTTTTCACCCTGCAGTTATTATCAGTGGATCTGAGATGATGTGTGGAAGAGACCTTATTGTCCAGCCCTGCTTGGCTCTTCTGACAAGTCCAATTTCCTGTTTGCATAAGAACCTGTGGCGTTGGCAATCATGGAAGCACTGTCAGATCCCATATGGAGAGTTGTGCATGTGACCCTTTTCTCCAATGAGAACATCCTCTGGAGACCAAACCTTGCCCACACGTGCTGACCCTTCCCCGTTACACTAATGAGGTCTGGTTCCCAAGCATTTCAAGGGCAGGAATCAGAAAAGGTGGTGTGTACTTTGGATTCACAGAGGTCTGAAGAGTCCAGAGGTGGAATCACCTGTGGGGCCTACGATGGGGGATGGATGGATGCATCGTAGATGGCTTCACATCACACTCCATGTTCCTGCTTTAATTTTATTTTTTAATTTTTAATAATGCAAGTAAAGTATACTATCCTTTGAGGATAGCTTTAACTCTAGCTCATAGATTTTTGAATATTTATTGCTGTTTAACTTGAGTTTCTTTAATTACTAATAAGATTGTACTTTTCTCATGTTTCTTTTTTTTTAAGATGTATTTTTATTGATTTTGACAGAGAGAGAGAGAGAGAGAGAGAGAGAGGGAGAGAGAGAGAGAGAGAGAGAAGGGGAAGGACTCAGAGAAGTCTCCATAGTTGCAGGTCATTAGTTTTCGATATACCGGTAGTTTCACTGCACAGGCAGGTGCAGAGCTGCCCAGGGCAGGAACTGATGGGGGGAGCTCCCACATGGGACGCATACCCCCTGCAAACTAGGAGCCTCCTACATGGAAAGCATGCCCTGGCAGGAGCCGAACCAGGGGCCTCCCACATGGGAGAACTTGCCCCAGTGAGAACCGAGCTGGGGGCACACCCCAGTTCAGCATATGGGTTCCAACGGGCAGGGCCAGGATATGATCCTCACACCCTGGGGCTACAAATGAGCATTCAACCCACTGAGCCATCCTGACATTCCCAACTTTTTTCACGTTTCAATTCTGTCGGCCATCAGTATTGCTTCTCTTCTCATTCTTATCCCATTTTTTTCTACTTAGCTATTCATTATTTTCTTATTGATTTATCTTTTATATACTTTGCAACTAAGTCGGCATTTTAATTTTAATCTTATGTTGTTTTACTTTTGATCAGAGAAGTTTTACATATTGTGTGTGTGTGTGTGTGTGTGGTCAAATGTATCAATATTAATTGTTTTTGGTTTTCTTCTCTGATATTATTCTGAGGTAGTTCTTCTCCCTCCAGGACTCCATAAATCATTACTTACATTTCTTTCTGATTTTGAATTTTATATGTAACTAAAAGAATCTGATTTTATTTTTCCTCTAAATGCTTAACCTTTTAACTGAGCATTATTAAGTGAACAATTCATTATTTTTCTATAATGTTGGTAATCTATTTTTATCATGCATATATGATCTATATTGTATATATACATACATACTTGAGCCCATTTTTTTGTGCCTTTTACATTGTTCTGTATATTTCTGCATCAGTAATACACTATTATAAGTGTTCGTTTAATATAAGATGACCAAGTCTATTCTCATTATGTGTTTTAAAGTAATTCTTGACTGTTCCAGGATGTTTTTCATAAAACCTCTTGATGAGCTCTTGACAGGCTCACTCTGCTTTGGGATGAGTCTTTGAAGAATTCACATCCTTCTCTTCCTCTTCCTGTTCTCTCAAGCCCTCAGGAGCCAGGGGCCAGGCATCCTGGGTTTGTTCAAAACCCAGCCCCTATTGAACCTTTCATTTTCTGCCCTGATCCAGCCCTCTGGTCACATAGTGCATTTACATGACCTGAAGTTGTCATCTGACCTTTTGGCCCTGGCCTAGCCCCAGCTATTTACACCTGAAATGAAGTATTCAGGAAATTAATAAAAGTGCAGAAAGGCTGGCCCTAAGGTCACAGTGCTATTTCCTTAGATCAAAGGGCCTGGAAACATCTTGAAAACACTTTATTCAGTCCTACAGACTTACAAGTAGGAATTAAGGGTTCCATTCACTTAACTCTTTCAATTTATTCACTCTATCTACTTACTAAATAAATATGAAAAGTACCATTTTGCTCAGGTAGGGCCTTCATGAGTCATCTGTGGTTCAAAGTTGTTGGCACCAGGCAGTCTAAGGAAGAGTGTGTTGTTTAAGTAAATGGAAGTCAAATGGGTTAATATTCGAAATGTATCTAGAAAGGATGGGCTACATATGCTGCAGTAACAACCCCCAAACCTCACTCAAGGTCCATGTGATCTCCAAGGACATTTGCTTTTCATGCATTTGCTCCAGTTTCCAGAATGTTGGACTGCACGATAACTTTGTATCCAGCAGTGCTTCTGCTTGTCACCATGGCAGCAGACGATAGGGCATTTCAGAAATGTGCACTGGCCCTCATCCACTCCCACCCAGAAGTGACACAGGTCACAGGCCTGCCTTCATAAGTTCTCTCTTATTGAAATATTGAGAAAAAAAACAGTAAAGCCTACCACAAGATACCTGCTATTAGCCATACAGAGGCCTAATAGTCACAATTAGATTGAATAATAATAATGTCTTGGTCTCTGAGTAGCTTGGTGGTTGCACAAGAAAATGGCTCTCTTCTATTGTTCTGGTTAAAAAATGTTCTAACCACCCACTCATTCCAAATCTACTCACTGAGAACCTCTATTGTGTGCAGGACACAAGTCTACAGCTTCTCTCTAAGGACATGTAGGGCCTGTAGCATCTATGAGGGCATGACCAGCCTTCTCCGTCTGGATCTGGTGCCTAGATGAATATTTGACTCATAAATGAGTATTTTGTCCCCCCTGGTTTCTTGGCTCTAGTATACAAGACAAAGGTAACTTGAAAAGGTCAAGCACACTGTTAAACTTGAGTGAAGGGCATCCGGAAGGTAAGAGTGATTGAGAGTGCCCTGAACTTAAGCAACTTAGCTGTCAGTGTTTTACGTCAAGGGGATGAATTCAGAACAAAGATGCAATGAATGCTAAAGAAGCAAACATCAGACGGCTCCCCATTGTCTACTTATTATGGGATCTGGCCTGCTTTAGTGGCAGGAGGGTTGAGAACCAGGAGGTAATTTAAGAATATACTATTAAAATGACCAGGGGCTACCCTATGAAACTGCTATGGTTGTCACCCTCTGGACCTGGAAGGATCCCAGTCTGCCCCCAGGATGTCACCACACATTGTGAGAGTTGTAACATCTCCTAGGAATGTAAGAGTCACACAGTGCTGGTTTCACTTGGCATGAAGGCTACTAAACTGGGGGCCACGGCTACTACGGTGGGGGTGGGCCGATACTGTTTTAGATCTGTGTTGACCTCCGCCCATGAATGTTAGCGTAGGAGGGGCCTCTGTGCTCACAGACCAGAAGTTTCGGAGATACTTGCCTCAGCCCTCTGCTTTAGCAGGGCTGTGTCTACAGAGCCCAAATGACCTTCCTTGCTTGTTTCTGTGCCTGAGAGTAAAGCAGACCCCATGGTGCAGGGGGACCTGAAGTCTCTTCCTAGGGCTTGGGGATTCAACATTCCTGATCATCAACACCACAGGTGATTGGCTTCCATCCTACTGAGTCATAGAGTTCTGTCACTCTTTCCTTCCCGCTTGTCAAAAAACAGGCTTAAGTGCCAGCATTGGTAGTGGTCACTTTCAGAGGGTCTGCCCAGACCGCCACAGCCTTGCGGGGGTCCCAGTGGCCATACTGTCCTATGTGGTCAACCCCCCAGGCTTCATTAATTGCACCAGAGGTGGACATCTGAGATAGGTCGATTCATATCTATAGGAATTTTGAACTGATATTAAGCAAGAGCTTCTGACCTTTGTGTGACACACAATTTCCTGTGCTTGGATACTCAAGGGTCCAGAAGCGAAAGGGGGTGGTGTATAGAGGAGGGAAAGAGGTGAGACGCAGAGAGGGGCAGAAGCAGGGAGATGGCACAGTGCTGCCTATGCAGCCCGTCTTTCCTGAACCAATTCACAACTTTGTCCTTAGAAAAAATGCTTACCTTTGGCTTCAACTAGGTCCACTTCTCTCTCTCTCTCTCTTTCAATGAAAAAGACCTTTTTGAGTTCCCTGGTTGAGTATGTCCACGTGTGGCCTCTGTACTGAAGATTGTTTGCTCACTATTGCATAACTGACATATTTCAGAAGCTGCTGGGAATTGGGCAATTTTTTTTTTTTTCAGTAACAGGAAAAAAATCTTAGCAGAGCGCTGGAGCTGTGTGCTGTTGGAAGGTGTGGCTTTTTGTTTTCAGACGTGCTATGCTGCATATGAGGTGTGGCTATAGAAGTATTGGAAGAAGGCTGGGGCTTGGGGGTTCCATTCAGGAGGGACCAGAAAGGGCAATCCTTCTGGCCCCTAGGAACAAAGGACAAAGAGGTTGGTTTCTTGTCTAGGGGAGGCATACGTGTTGTTCCCTCCTATGAGCCTGTGGGTCACCCAGGTGTCATTCCAATGTCTTAAGCACAGGTGCCATTCAAATATTTTTGCAGCAGTGTGTCAATAAAACCTAATATACAGCTGTGTGTGAACAAAAACGAACATACAGAGGCCTTTAGCCTAAAAATTTACATACCCAAAGTATAAACATTGGAGTCAGATGGCCTTTTTCATGACAGAGCTGTGGCACTGATACCACCTGTGTTCTTGTGCGGTCCCCTCCCCTCTCTGTGTCTTGGTTTCCATATCTGTAAACTGAGGAGATTTGACTAGATTATCTCTGAGGCAGAGTAGGGGAAAAAACATTCCTGGAACTGCCACACAAGAGGAGGGGTTTCAGCGTGGCAAGATATCCTCTGGGCCTGAGATTTCAGATGGAATCGGGGTTGTGAAGACAGTACTCCCTCCCAGGAGCCAAGAGACAGTCACATTGACATGGATAGAAAGAGACCCTGAGTGTGCAAGGAGGAGGAATCTACCAGATGTAAGTCCACGCAGCCTGGCTGGGGAGGTCCACTCTGCCTTGTAGCCTCCAGGGCTCAGGCCTTGAAGCGAGAGGTAGCCCAGCCCCGCTGAGGCTTCCCAGCCCCGGCGCCCCAGCTTGCATCTGTTAGAGGAGCCTGGGGACCAGGGAGAGGTCCGCGCAGGGATGTCTGTGTGGGAGCCATCAGTAGCAGGAATCTGAAGCCACGGATCGTGAGGGCAAGAAGTGAGGGGCCTGAGAGTTAAGGCTCAGGCCCTTCACCAGCAAATGAACAAGGAGGAGGGATTAGCAAAAGTAGCTGATAAGGAGCAGCCATAAGGATAAGAGAGCAAGAGTGTTGTCCTGGATGCCAAGAAGAGGAGCGACGGGAGAGGGAGTAGCGGGGTTGAACATGGCTGATGACTCCAGGAGAAGCTGTGGGGTTTTGCCACAGGGAGGTCTTGGGGACTTCGTTTTATCCTTTGCTACTGGGAGAGAAGGTGGGCCCCTCCTTCCTCTGACAGGTCTACCAGTCCGTGTGTGAAGCTAGTTTTGTATTTTATTCGGAAAGCGGCATTCCACAGGAGCCCTGCCTCTGGCCTCATCCCATGGCTCAAGCCTTGGGCCGCAGAGGTATCAGCTTTTTATTGTGATGCTGGCAGCCACAGGCCTGGGCCCTGACTTGCTGGCCACAGTCTCCTGGATCAGGACTGCTCCCCCCACCAGAGGCTCAGAACTCGCAGATCACGAGGCGCTGCTCTCCACAGGACTTGTCGTTCCACTTGCCGTTGCTGTAGAGCTCCACACAGTCTTCCTTTCCCTTGTCGTTGTTGGGCTCCCCTGGGGCCCAGTTTGAATAGACCAGGGGCTCCCCTGTCGGGTAGACAAACTTGCCCGCCGTCTTGCTCTTCGTCATGCTCAGGAACGCAGACTTGTTGTAAATTGTGACCAGCTGTCTCAAGGCCTCATTCTCAGCAGCCGAGCGTGGGGAGGCCATCTGTCCCCCGGCCTGTGTGCATAGCCGCTGTGAATCCTGAAAATTTCGTTCAAAGCCTGCTGTCTTGAAGATCTTCTCTCCAACACTGCGGCCGTTGGGGAACAGCTCCACTGGGAAGAGAGGAGAGTCAGGTCGGGGGTGGCAGCACCGGGCCAGAGCTCAGGGGCCTGAAGTCTGTGCTACAGCTGAAGCCTCGGGCCTCCCATACCGGGTATCATGGCACCAGGTGGGACAAAGGCGAAACACTTGGTTCCAGAGCAGCCCCAGCTCCACAGGTGCCCTGTGAGGCGGTGCTGGGGCCTCTCATTACAGATGAGAACACGGTCTCAGAGAGGTTAAGAGGCTTACTGTCACGGACTTGTAATTGTCATGTAGAGCTAGGGATTAAACCTTGTTTGATCTGATACTAAAGCTCAGACATGCTCTTTCTAGTCCACCTACGATGCAGGCCAGAATCGGTTTTGCAGTTACTGGGTAGAATCGCACTGACTTTGGCCAGGGAAACGGCACCATGCAGCCTGGGTCCGTCTCTGAGAGTCAGGACAACACAATGCAGGGCCCATTCTGATCTCCCTCTTACCCCTTCGGAACAGCAGGGCATGTGGGGCTGTTAGAGGGCGTCTGTGCTGTGTGCAGAGTGAGAGGAAGAAGAGAAGGTGGGCCATCTGAAAGCAGCCACATGCTACTCTGTGCACTGTGTCTAGCCCAATGCTGGCCTCTCCGTGTCCTTGTGGGTGCTGCCCCGACCCGTCATCCTCCCCCAGAATGCTGGGTGAGGAATGAAGGCCTGTGTGGGAGAGGTGGCCAGAGGCGGGAGCCTTGCGGGGAGCGCCCTGTCTGTGAATCAAGTCAGCTGTTCAGTTCCACTCTCGTAACACTGGTCCAGGTGGGCTAGGGAAACTCACCTCCCTTTGCAGGGTTTCCAATTCCTCGTTTCTAAAGTGGGGACACACTTTAAAGA
Source organism: Craseonycteris thonglongyai (assembly GCA_004027555.1). Lineage (NCBI taxonomy): Eukaryota > Metazoa > Chordata > Mammalia > Chiroptera > Craseonycteridae > Craseonycteris > Craseonycteris thonglongyai. The sequence goes on from PVKE010006762.1 coordinate 7,437, forward strand.
AGCATCAGCTGTGTGGCATGTCAACTATCTCATTTTATCCCACTTCATTTCCCATCCCTTTGTCGTCCAGGCTCAGGCACAGAAATCTTCAGGGATCCAGAGGAGGCTGTGCCCCAGCCTCACCGGGATGGTTGGAGCCCAGCCTGCACCCTGACCCACCTCCCATCTGAGGGGCTTGGGAGGGAGCAGATTCTCCACAGACACAGGATTGCACTCAGAGCAGACCTGGACAAGGTCAGGGCAAGAGTTCATGTGCCAGTATTGGGCTTCTGCCCATGCATCCGAGTGGGTACATGTGTGCATACAGGATTATGTCCATGTGTCCATCTGAAGGTACTTGGGAGCACTTAACGTCTGTCTGGATGTGTGTGAATATTTTGTATGTGCCTACATATGTGTATGTGCCTGTATATGTGTATATGCCTGTATATGTGTATGTGTTCATGCATATAGATGGTATGAAGTGAGTGATGGGACATAAGTACACACAGGTGTGGCAGAAGAACACAAGTTCTTTGTTTGCATCAATGTGCATGAGTGAGTGAACACATATGCAAATATGGTTGTGGATGGAAGAAGACATACCAAATGCTTGATACTCCTCTCCTCCTTGGTACTTAGCTACCCTATTGGCTTGGGTACTTAGGAACCAACCCTCCTAATGTCTCACCCAGACAGGCCCCTTTATGCTTTCCTTCTTCAGAAAACTCTTCTTTTTTTTTGATCAGTGAGATTGCTGAGTGATATGACCTAAAGCTGATATCAGGGGGAGGAGGGGAGGAGGGAGCCAGTTAGGGGCTGAGGTGGAAATTCCCACAGGCATGGGCACTTGGGCATGGGCCCCTGGGGGCCTCCGACTGCTCAGCATTCCAGGGTTAGGGGTGAGTCTCTACTTTGAATACCCAGGGAGGTTCAGGGAGGGCTCAGCACTGATTGGAGTCCAGAGGTAGCCCACCGAACCCAAGGCAAGTCTCAGGTGAGATTCTTGATGACCACGCTCCAACATCAAGCCACCCACCAGCCTTGACCCCCCAGCACAGTGCCCAGCCCAGCTCTCAGAGCAGTGTCTGGAGTCTCGGCTCCTGGGGGCTGGGCAGCAACATCTACAGGCACTTGCATACCTGACCCACAGAGGTCAGAAATGTGTCCTGGGTGGTTGGGTGTCCCCATGTCTGTCACAGGGACCAGCACAGGATTGGAAGGAGTGAAGGTGTGCTGAACTGCTCTGGGCTCGAGGCATTGATCTGGCTCAGGGGATGGGTGGCTGTAATGTCAGGGGTTGCTCTGGAGCCTGAGAGCCTTGACCATGCTTCTTCTAACCTGCTGAACTGGTGACAGGGACCATCTCCTGCTACTGGCCCCTTGCATCTACTCCAGGTCCTGGAGCATGTGTCTATACAGCTCTGTTCCATTACTATCCTTAGCCAGTTTCAGGTGCAGCCCTAAACATGGTCCCAACCCATTACATTCCTCGACCCAGGCCCAGGCAACTCCAAACCAAGCTGCAGTCCAGTCTGGGGCTTAGCCTCAGTGCCTGGCTCAGGCTCAGGTTCAGGAACTCACCTTTCTTATATTGAGACAAGGAATTCTGGAGCTGCTGTACCTGTGTCTGTAAGGCCCCCAGCTGCTGCCTCAGGGCGGCGATGTCTGAGGAGAGAGAGATGCAGTGAGGCCTGGGCCTCAGTGGGAAGGGCGCCGGCTGCAGGCACATGGGGAGTGGGGCAAGGAGCTGGCACTGACCCCAGACACCCACGTCTGCAGAGCTGACACAACTGGCCCCTGCTGCCCAGGGGCCTTCCTGTGGTCCTGCCCCCAGAGCAGATCTCTGCACCCCACTGACACTGAACCAGACGACATTGTCACTTCAAATTCTGAGACTCTCATAACACTTCCTTTGGGGTGGAGGGACAGGAATACACATTCCTCAAGTGCGTCCCGGCCCCTGGGTCATGTGATGCTCAAAGTTATCTGATGAACTGTGAAGGGGGATGTACTGGTCCCCATAATCAGATGGAAAAACTTGCCCTCCACCAAGTAACAGAGTCAGAAACCGGTGCCTGGTTGCCCCGCTTTTCACCCACTCCTGTCACCAATGGGACTGACAGAGAAGAAGAGGGGCTGCCCCGAGCCCAAGAGGCCCCTCCTCCTCTCCCCACCTGGTGGGGCCTCCCAGAACTAGCAGAGGCCACCTTACCTGGAAGCCCACTCTCTCCCTTTGCTCCTCTGTCCCCAGGAGCACCTCTGTCCCCCTTTAGTCCTGGGGGGCCCCTGGCACCTGGAGGTCCCTGTGAACCCATGGCTCCAGCAGGCCCTGAGACCGGAGAAGAAAAGTTGGATGAGCTCTGTATACTTTCTTCAGCATTTTCATCCTCCCAGTTTATGGACTGTTCCCAGAATGCAGCCATCGACCCTGTCTGCACACTGACCATCCCAATCGCCCAGCAACCAGCCGCCCCTGTCTACCACTAGGAGACATTCTCCCCGAGCCCACCAATGCACCCTCCTGGCATCTGGACTCACCCCACCACTCGTGAATGCCAGCTCTTACCTGATGGGTGGGGTGATGGTGGCGGGGTAGGCGTTTGCAGCTTCAGGTGGACACAGGATGCCTGAAACCCTGTCCCAGCTTCTCCCCTCACTCACCTGCTGCCCCCACGTTTCCAGGAGCACCACGCTCACCAGGGTCACCTTTCTCTCCCTTAAGACCGGTGGGGCCTCTTGTTCCTGCAGAGCCCTGTGTGCCCGGGGCACCCATTTCTCCTGAGGAAGGAACAAATCGGGACAAATGCTGCTGGGGTGTGGCCAATACGGACCATTCCCGCAGTAGGGGCGCTTTCCCCTCGTCTCCAGGGTGGGAGGGAGAAGCAGAGCCCTGTGCTCCTCACTGTGGAGGCTAACAGAGGAGTACTGTCACCATGGGGGGATGGGGCTGGGGGAAGGGCCATACAAGGCCTGCTCAGTTCTGATGGCCTGGGCTTCTCCTGGCACTCAGCCTGCCTTAGGTCACATCACGGACTGACACTGTCCTTCTTCCCTTCTGCCTCCCAGACCAGCCACATACCAACCACCTACCTTTGGGTCCAGCCTCTCCTCTTGGGCCGGGCTCGCCTTGAGGTCCTACATTCCCCTGCGTCCCTGCAGGACCCTCTCTGCCAGCTGGACCAGGTGGCCCTGGAGGTCCTGGAGGTCCTGGGGGAAAGGGCCAGCCCAGTCAGTGACACTAACTCCTCTCACAAGTGGGAGTGCATGAAGAGATGAGAGCAGTCATCAAAGTACCACCCTCCAGATGAAGCCCACCCATAGTTGCAGCCTTCCCTGACATGACCCAGTGACACTCTCAGCACAACCTCCTTGCTTCTTCCTGGGATGGGACATGTGCATGCCTCCTGGCACATCCCAGGGGCAGCAGCGCCACTTACACACATTGCAGTCCATGCCCAGCTGCTCACCACGTGGTCCAGAGTCTCCCTTTGGTCCAGGTTCTCCAACAGAGCCATTGTCCCCTCGGGGACCAGCTGGGCCAACTAGTCCAGGCACCCCCGTTCGCCCTATAGGTCCTGGCATACCTGCAGCAGCAGAAGAAATGGGCACAAACTTGGCCATAGGCCCCAGAGGAGCCAGCACCCTGACGTTCCTCCTCCACTCTCCTCGGTCAAGGGTGATCCAAACATCCCATCTTACAGATGGGAAGCAGGCTTGCAGAGTTGGAGGTGGATTCAAGCCAAGACCCATCTGACCTTCCATGCAGTGCACCTTCCCCTGCTCCAGGGCCGCAGTATTTAGGGCAGGAACTCTGTCAGCATTTACCTTTAATCATGGACTCCTTGCACTCCTTGTCCCAGGACCAAAGTTTCTATCAGAAATGACACCTGACATTAATCATCAGGGGAATGCAAATCAAGCCCACGAGAAATTACCTCATACCTGTCAGAATGGCTGTTATCAAAAAGACAAGAGATAACAAGTGTTGGCGAGGATGTGGTAAAAATTCCTGTTGGTAGGAATGTAAATTGGTGCAGCCTTTATGGAACACAGTATGGGGTTTCCCCAAAAAATTCAAAATAGAACTACCTTATGATCTAGCAATTCCATGCTTGGGTACTTATCCAAAGGAAACACAAACACTAATTTGAAAAGACATCTGCACCTTATGTTTATTGCAGATTATTTACAGTAGCCAAGAGGTGAAAACAATCTAAGTGTCCCGAATGGATGAATAAAAAAAGAAAATGTGGTAAATACAGTAGATTCTTTGTTAACTGGAACTCAAACTGCCATTCTCCAGCAACCAGCTTCAGTGGGTAAACCTCAAGAATGTCATTCCAAGTTAAAGAGGCCAGACACAAAAAGTCATGTATTATATGATGCCATTGATGTGAGTTTGGTTATTCTTATGTTTGAAGTGAAATCCATATAAAATTAACCTTTTTAAAGTATACAATTCAGTGGCATTTAGCACCTTCACAATATTGTGCAACCACCACCACTATGTAGTTCAAAAACATTTCATCACTTCAAAAGCAAACCTCGTAGCCATTAACAGTCACTCCCATCCCCTTCCCCCACCTCCACCCAGCCCCTGGCTACCACTCTTCTGCTTTCTGTTCTGTTACCTATTCCGGATATTTCACATCAATAACATCATACAACCCATGACCTGCTTTGTCTGACGTTCTTGACTTGGAGTGATGTTCTTGAGGTTTACCCACTTCGTAGCATGTCTCAGTATTTCATTCCTTTGGATGCCTGAACAATGCACCACTGTATGGATAGACCACGTTTTGTTCATCCATCCATCAGTTGATGGACATTTGGGTTGTTTTCATTTCTTAGCTATTGTGAATAAAGCTGCTATAAACATTCATGTGCAAAATGCAAAGAAGAGAAACGGCACCTGAAAGGTGGTACCAAAGTTCTCATTCACTTATTTGTCCATTTGCTCATTATTCCCTGTATTTCAGTATGAAAGCAATAATGGAACATAACTTTATGCTTAGCGCTGGCTAGGATGCAAATGTTAACTCCAGATCCTGTTCTGCAAGGGATTCATAGCAGAAACTTAAACTATGAGGCACGGGTCATGAATGAGGAAGATGACACACGAGATGCTGCTTGTCGTACACAGCACCTCAGCCCCAGCATACAACCTAGGAGGTCTGATGATTAAGTTTGCTAACTGATCCTAGAAAACGTACTTCATACCTCATTGCTGAATATCACCACGGTCACCTTCGAAGTGCTCCCCTTGGGAGGCTATGCACCGAAGTCAGTGCCCAGTCCACCCTTCAAAGCAAGTTTGAAATTCTTTTTCTGGAATGGCCATCAGAACTGTTGTCCTATTACCTTGATGTCCTGCATGTCATCAAAAGGTCTTCCTTTCAATATTTCCTTTACCTTTGAGTAAAGAAAAAAGTCACTGGGGACCAGTTCAGGTGAGTAGGGATGGTGTGCCAATACAGTTTTTTGTTTACTGGCTAAAAATTCCCTCACAGACTGCAGGTGCATTGTCATGATGCAAGAGCCATGAATTGTTGGTGAAAAGTTCAAGTCACTTTTGTCTAACCTTTTCACATAGCCTTTCAGCACTTCCAAACAGTAAGCTTGGTTGACTGTCAAGTTGGTACAAATTCATAATGAACAATCCCTATGATATCAAAAAAGTTTAGCAACATTGTTTTAACTCTTGATTTGGACTGACAGAACTTTTTTGGTTGTGGAGAATTGGCTGACTTCCATTGTGCACTTGGATGCTTTGTTTCAAGGCCATATTGGTACACCCATATTTCATCATCAGTGATAACACGGCCCAGAACATCGTCTTGCCTCTCCACAAGGTCTTAGAAAATTTTGCTCCTTTGCTTCTGTTCCTCAGTGAGCTCCTTCGGGACCACTTTTGCACATACCTTTCTCATACCAACATTTTCAGTTAAGATTTTCCTGTTTGTCTATGTTTGCTTGGTCTGCTATGCTTCTCACAGTCAGATGATGATTTTGATGTACAGTTCAAAGAATTTTTTCAATATTTTCATCAATTCTGCTCACTACTGGCCACCTGACCTCTCTTCATCAGTGAGGCTTTCTCTCCCCTCAGAAAAACATTTAATCCATTTGTACACTGTCATTTCTTCATGGCCTTATATCCATCACCTTGGACTAATATGTCCCTGGTTTCACTTCCAGTCTTGCCAAGTTTAACAAGAAATTTAATGTTTATTCATTGTTCTGATTCAAACTCCAACATTCTTGCAATGGCACACAAAATCCACAACAATAATGAACGCCACTCAGCAAGATACCGCCACATGTCAACATGAACACAGCTGTGAGACACTGATACACCAAGGTACTGAAACCTCACCAAGTCATACAGTGCTGCCAACATGGATGCAGGGTGGCAAGTTCTCGAACTTCATTGTCAGAGCTTGTATGTTCAGTGCTGTTTCCCTAAATGAGGACATGGGACTTCATGGGTGAGGAGGGCTTAGAGAGATCTGTAGAGGAGAGGTGGCATTTCAGACGTGGAAATCATGTTCCCAGGGCAGCAGGGGCCGGGCCTGCATGGGGCCAGCATGTGCTGGTGATGGGGGACAGCACCGTGCAGCAACTCTGTGCTGGCCACTGTGTCCTGCTTTAAGTTACAGTCTTCACTAGAAATGAATTGGAAGCATAGAGAACTACAGGATGGACCCCACATTCTGTATCCAACAGCGTACTCTACTACGGGCAGAGATGCCCTGACCCCAGGCTGAGTCTCTCTTGGGCTCCACCCTATGGGTCAAGGGGAAAAGCTGCTCCCCAGAAGGGAGTATAAGATGTCGTCCGTCCTTGAAGCACAACCTTGAAGGCCATGAGAGCACTGAGGTGGGGGAAGGGACGCCCTCAACAGGAAGAACCTGTGCCTCCCAAAGCACTAGCTTTGCATCCTAGTATCCCCCCGAAGGTCTCTCCCTGAACCCTAATGCCACCTAGACTGAAGCTTGATGGGCCAGCAGTTTGGCCAATCTTAACTGTACTAAGATTCCTCCTCTCCTTGCATCTCTCACTTTTCATTCCACAAGTGTGCACTGAGCATCTACTGTGTACGAGGCACTGTCCTAAATGCCAGGATACAGTAGTGAGAAACACAGAGAGCAATTCTATTCCCTTCCCTGTGGATCTGAACCTCAATAGCATAGCAACAGATAATAAAAATTAAAATGTATGGCATAGGGTTCATCAGATCGAATAAGTGTCACAGGGGAAATACAGGAAGAGAGCATTGGTGGGGGTGTCTTCTTAAGTGGAGTGGGTGATCAGAGGAGGGCTCACTGAGCAAAAGGGCTCTGTGAGTGAAGCCTAGGGGGTGAGGATGGGCATAAGGAGCTCTGTGGGAAGGTCAGTGGCAGGGTGCTGAACAGCCAAGGAGCTGAATGTGGGAGGGACCTGGGAGAAGGAGGAGGAGGAGGAGGTGAGATCCGAGAAGTGAGCAGGGGTGGACAGGGGCCCTGTGGGCCGCTGTGAGGCATGTGGTTTTACTCCTAGGGAGGTGCATGTCCCCAGGGGCACTTTTTCACTAAATCCTCTGGGCAGGAATCTTGGAGGTGCTGAGTACTAAGGGAATTGTCCCTGAAATACAGCTCCCAAAGCAAGGTCCACATCTTATTGGCCCTCCATGACACGTGGGCATCACCACAGTGGTCGTGGTACCAGGCCCATCATGTCCATGACAGCAGGTTCATGAGCAACATGCTTCAGCATCTGCAGGGGACATTAGCGCAAGTGCCATCTCTTCCACCCAGACCTCCTTGGGTCAGGATTCTGAGGATGCTCCAAGGTCTCCAGAAAATTCTCAGACCCAAAACAGTTGAGTGAGTAAAGTGTCTGGAATTGAAGAGCCAATGTGGAGCCTAGTCCCCTGGCTTGATACGCACTGGTCTCTCTCCAAGCACCAACCCAAGGCTGGACTTGGAACGTGCATGGGGTGGGGCACCTTCACACCAGGGCCATCCCAGTCACTGTGCATGCGGAAGCTCAGGGAGGCACTGTAGGAAAGGGCCTCCTCCCTGGGGTTCAATCCGGGGCCCTCTGGGAGCTAGAAGGAGCTGGGATTCTCCAAGAGAGAGGTGGCACTTTGAAGACCACCCTTCTTCCGAGTCCACTTCCAGGCAGCCTTCCCAGGCCCCGGACGTTCCTGCTGTGAGCCACTTTCTATCTGTAGAGAACAGATACTCGCTTGTCCCTCACCCTACAAATCTGGACAATCTGTTACCTATTCTTCTCAGCTTAAATGGTGCTAGTTTCCTTCCTCCTTCAACTTAATGCAAATTCCAGATAGACAAAGACCACACTTGCTTCCTCTATAGCCCAGCCCAGTGCCCTGATGGTCCCTTTGTCCTTGTTGCTGGTTCACCCAGTTCTCCCTTCTTGCCATTCAGACCCAGATCCTCCCCTTGGGGCACTGTTTCTTGGATAATGACCTCAATACTAGTACCTTTGGAAAGCTCAAGAGAATTCCCTGGGTGGGTATAGCAGGAAGATGCAACTTTACCCCAAAAACTCAAGAAAAAATAAAGCCTTGGCTCATTGACTTGTCACTGTGTGGTAAATATTATTACCACTTACAGATGAGCAAACAGAGTCGGGGACACTGAGTGGCTTGTCCCAGGGGGGTCGCTGTGGTGGAAATGGAGCAGCAATCCAGCACAGATCTGTGTGACACACAATTCTATGTCCTTTTCACCCTCCTATTGGGTGTCATTTAGCCACCCTGCATTACAGTTTTATTACCAGTCAAATGAGATTAATCTGTTCCTTATAAGCAGGATTAATAAGTGATTCAGGTGAATGCCCAAACACAGGGCTGGACAAAGAAATGTGAGCTCCTGTCCCTCCTCTCCAGGATGGATTTAGGGCAAATCCTTTTTTATCAGACCTGGGTATGGGGCCACAGAGCCTCCTCCTTTCCCCACCCTTCAGGCAGTAGAGTTTAATTAGGTATTAAAAACATTGAACACCCTGCACAGGCACCATTTAATCAGAATATACAACCACTCAGTGCCAGATCATGGTGCTGGAGGCCCTCAAATACCAGTCATTGACCCATTGTTGGAGTGGGAGGAATCAGAAGATCCTAGGGGAGGAATCAGGGAACTGGGTGATGGAGGGAGGCACCTGGGGGTTCAGAGCAGCCAGGCATTTGCCAACCGGTAAGGCAGTGTTTTAGGTGGACCGAGTGTCTGGGGGATTTCTCCTGCCCAAGGAAGTGGGTTTCCATCTCAAGTCCTCCATGCAGGGGATTTCTCCTGCCCAAGAAGTGTGTTTCCATCTCAAGGCCTCCATGCAGCGTATCCAGAGCTGCTGGGTTGGTTACAGTTCCAGTGCCTCCCTCTTTCCACCAAGACAAGCCCATGGCCCCAGCTCTACCTGGATCCCCCTTCTCGCCCCGGGGGCCCTCTCTCCCATCTCGTCCATCACGACCAGGCAGGCCATTCTCCACAGGGCCACACATGACCAGGGTGCAGGCGTCAGTCATTACTTTCCGGGAAGAGGTCTTCATTTCTGCTCCCAGTGGCCGCAGAGGCTGTATGAGCAGGATCATCAGGAAGAGAGGAAGGGGAAACATGGCCTAGGCAGTGAACAGAAAGAGAAAGGACACGCTCTTGGCTCTCCAGCGTGCCTTAGAGCTTGGCCCCGTTCTGCAAGGTCAGGAGAGGCACTTCCCCTACCTCCTTTCCCGTCCTGTGGAGTGAGGGCAGCAGGACCCCAAAAGCAGTTTAGGGACAAGTTGGGCACACAGTCTGGCCTGGAAGCGCATGAGCTAAAAACTCTGGCACGTGTTGACAGCATCATCTACCTATTCTCAAATGCTCCCATTTTTTCCTTCTTGTGCCTTCCCTTGGGCACTGCCATCAGCACAGGGGTGAGGATGTAGAATTCCTTACTGAGGCAATCTGCCACTTCAGGAAGGATTCGCTGAAAGCCTTTGGGCAGGCACCTTTTCTCTCTTTGAATCTCCCCCTCCGGTCTATATCATTGAGGTGCTTGGTTTAGCTCCAACAAGGCAGACCTGTTTCCTGTCACAAGTTGCCTTGGATAGACTAGCATGGCTGCATGCATGCTGGTCTGAAAAGGAGCCAGAGTCCTGAATGCTTAGTAACATTTGTCCTGAGCACAAGCGGGGCACATGGTTGCATGGCTGCCAGGTGGTTTGTCCTTTCTGGACTAGATGCTATGTCTATGGAGAAAGCTCCAGATGGAACCGGGTAAAAATCCTCAGAGATACTAAACGAGCAGCAGGAGAGGCCCTGGGACTCCTCAAGTGCTGCTCAGACCACCTGAGAGGACTTGGCAGAGGGGTCCCATGGAGGAGTGGGCATGTGACATGGGCTCAGTCAGGGTAAGGGAAGAAAGGAGCAGATGCCCAATAGGGTGTCCAGTTACCATCTGAGGGGCAATGCTGAGATCAGTGAGATCTGGGCGTGGGAACTGGTCCCTCTCAGTGTTGGGCTTCTTTCCTCTGAGAACCTGTACAGTTGTGAACATGGAAAGAGCTCAGGGAGTTGTAGGGACCGGAACAAAGCCTGGGGGGACCTGTGCCAAGAAGAAGGTCACCAGGCAGCCTGAGGTGGTGGCAGGGGAGTGGGGGGTTGGGCAGGACTTCCTAGACAAAGAAGTGCCTTCTTCTTCACTTTCTGGTAATTCTGGGCTATGGAGCACCCTAGTCTACACAAGCCTCTTTCCATTTTGAATGTACCACTTCCTCAGGCATCCTGGGAGTCTCTAGAAACACTCCGGTGAGTCCACAGGCCCGAGCAGCTGCCTTACTGCTGGTCGTGGCAGAGGCCCGGTCACGAGCACAGACGGACCCAGGCCTGGTAAGGGCAATGTCTCCTGGTCTGCAGTGGCCTCAGTTCTGGGGCCCTGCACCCAAATCTGGGGAACAATGAAAAGCAATATGCACTCAGCTCAACAGCTCAAGATGGCGCAAAAGGCCGATCACAGCCCGTTGTAGCAGGGAGGGGCCTTGCAGAGGGCAAACGCATAGGTTTTCCAAACCAGGATTCAGATGAGGCATCTTAGCTGGAGCTACGGAGGGAGTGGGCAAAGCCAAAGCCCCTCAACCCACAGAGTGCTCAGTTTATGTAAGCTTTCGCACTAAGATTTTATTGGGGGGGGGGGGAAGACTCTTCTGGATATTGGTTGGAAAATCAATGAACTAGTCTAGTAAGACTATTTTTAAGTAAAGATTTGAGAGTAATAGAAAAGCACGTTTATCCACGCCCCACAGGCAGCTCGTACCAGGGTGGGCTTAGAATCCAGGCCTGTGACTATCTGGTGTTTCTCCTCTACTACACTTCTTTCTGAAGAAATCAGGGATGGAGAGGAGCCAAGAGAGAATAGTTAGAATTGCATTTTCCACTGAGGCTTCCCGACAATGGCATCTGGGGTCTGGGTGCGTGTCATATCTCACTCACCCACCCTCTCTCACTGAGCAAAAAAAAAGCAGGATGAAAGGCAGAAGAATGCTCCTTACCCCATTATGCCCCCCAACTCCCACACCTCCTAGACCACAACAGCTACAGAGACACCTCCTTCCTCAACACCAATAGGACAGAGCACCCATAATGGGCAGAGAGATAGTCACTGGACATTGGGGCAACAAAATGAGAAGCAAAGACAGAGACACTCACGGTTGCTTCCTCTAGGGCTCCAAGGTCTCCAAGCAAACTCGCCTTTCCTTGGCAGACACTGGCTATTTATGCTGCCCTGTAACCGGAACCGTCCAGCCCTGGTCTTCTGAGAACTCTTTAAGAACGGGCAGTTTTCTTCCTTATTGACTCACTCTTACCCCCACCTGGGTTCTGGAAACCTGCCACTGATATTCCTAACACTACATACATATCACCTCAGCGTTTGCAGAGCACCCTAAGGTTCCTAATCTCACCGCCATCTCACTGCTGCCCTGTGAGTTAAGTGGCATCATCAGTGTCTGGGTTTTACAGATATTCAGGGACCTGAGGTCCCAAGAAGGCCAGCAAGTTACATAATGACTTAAAGCTATTGCAAAAGCAACCTGCATCTGCAGATTTCATGAGCCAGGGCCTGCTGCCCCCACTTTTCTTCCTCCTTCAGATCAACTTTACCACCCAGATACCAGGTAAGAGCTGGACAGGGGTGCAGCAGGTGGAGGGGTTGCAGAGGCAGCAGCCTGTGGGGAAGTGGCTGAGCTATCACCTGCAGGAGCCACTCTTCTACTTCCTGCTCTAGATCTTGAAGAGCCCTCTACTTGCCTTTTATGGGATGGACTTCCCTTAACTTCCTTGCCCTCATCTCTTCACTTTCTTAGCTGGCCTTGGCCTTGGGCAATGCTCTAATGACCAGTTTGGATCCCTGAGCTACTGATACACTATTGCTGCCATCCCCAAGAAAATAACTTCCAGTGATGGTGAGGCAGTTGCCTGCCCCACTGCCCTGGCTGTCATCTCTACTTGCTTCAAGATCCCTGAGACTTCATCTCTTGCACCAACCCAAGTCCACCTACCAGCAGCCCCATGTTTGCTCCTTTGTCCATCGCATTGGTGCTGCTTACTTGCTCCTGGCTTTCAATGCTGCTTGCAGCATCCCCTTGTATACTGTAGAGTCTATACCAGATTACCTCATTTGATAAGAAGAGCTCTTCTGATTCCTATATTGCAATTTGTGAAGCAGGATCCCATAGTAGAGTCATTTGGGCCCCTACTGATGAGGCTATTTTATTATTAACACATAGCCCTCCCCATTTGAGGATATTCATGGGCCTCCTAGAGATGTAGATCAGAGGGAAGCCAAATAACCATTGCTCTTTCTCCCCGCCAAAGCCTACTTACCAAGTCTTATCCTGGTAGATAGACAACTCCCTCATTTTTGGTCACGTTTATGTCAGAAGTCCTATACTTGCTCTTTGCAAGTTGGTTTCTATTAGCTGCTATCTCCTAACCTGTCAAGTACTTCTGTCACAATGCCCAGGATAGCAGAGAATCTAGTGTTTCCTTTGTCTCACTCCATATTGCAATAGAATCTAGTTTCATTTATGATCCAACCCAGACATTCATGTTACAGCGATAACCTCTGCTTTCCTCAGCTACACAAACACAGGTGAGAAGAATCAGATCCTAAATGGTGATCAGAATGGCTTTCACACAGAGGACCGCCAGACCACCCTATCTTCCCAAGACAAGGCCTAGACAGGGGTGGCGAACCTTTTGGCGATTGAGTGCCAAAGTTTATGAAATAAGAGTATACTCGCTCAACTCGAGTGCCAACCCATCGAGTGAGATAGAGGTATCGATTATTTTTATGTCTGTAAGAGCATAAACAATAATTTTTTAAATGGTATTCACAGCTCCGCGTGCCAAAATAATTGCTCTGTGTGCCACTTTGGGCATGCGTGCCATAGGTTCGCCACCCCTGGCCTAGGATGACCACATGGTTTCTTTGGGAGCTGGCCACTCATGCTACTGCAGCCTTGGTGATAGCTGCAGACCATGGGGGACTTTATTAGCTGCACTTTTATCAGAGCTAAGCTGTGGCCTCTGATATTTGACTTACTGGCTGTTCACCCATATCACTGATGAAAATCCTAGTTCAGCAGGCCCAATACACGTTTCATCACTGCTAGACCATAAGGGGAACTTTGGATATTAATAAACGATAGTTCTAGACTCCCCCATTTTAGCCTGATTTGCTTGTTGGACCTCCCTTCCTGGCTCTAAATACCTGGCCCAGGACCTTGACTTCAATTCTTGCCCCACAGGTGCCACAGTATTATTGTTTTCAGTTACTCTCCCTGATTTCTGGACCTTGTTCTTCTGTTTCTGGCTTGATGCCCTCCTCTGACTTCTAAGCTTATCTTATTTTCTTGGAGAACTTATGGTCTCCTTTCATGGCCTATCAACCTGGTACCCATTCCAGGCCTTGAACTGATTTTGAACTGAGCCAGCACACCCAACCTATGTGTTTAATGATTAAGAAAAGAAGTGGGAATAGATGCATGGCACGACGAGAACCTGTCCAGCCTGACTTCTTGGAAATGGGGAAATTTCAGTCTCCTTGTTCTAAAAGCAACAATTGCATTAACACTGATCCATTCCTTTTTACTGCCCTTGAAGTACATTACACTGAGTTGCATACTTGATGTATCCATTTCTTATCTCCTTTCATGAGAGTCTCTGACAATTCCAGTCCAAGATGACTATGCCCCTTCATTTTCTGTCACTCAATGCTATCTTCTTTTGTGACTTGTGTCCTCATGTTCATTCCCTGCCTCCTCAGTGAGACTATGAGGTCATTTCTTAAACCACTTCTTTGATGTGTGATTGACATACAAAACACAGCATGTATTTAATATGAACAACTTGATGAATTTGAAATAGGTATACATCTATGAAACTAGCATAATAATCAAGGCCAAAAATTTATCCATCATCTCCAAGTTTCTTCCTGCCCTGCCCCCCTTTTTTATTTTTATAGTTTTATGGTAAGAACATTTAAGATTTACCTTCTTAGCCAAGTTTTTAACTATATAATCTTAACTGTTGTTAACTGTAGGCCCTATGCTATACTGTAGCTCTCCAGTTCTTACCGATCTTACATAACTGAAACTTGGAATCGTTTGAACAACACTTCTGCCTTTCCTTCTCTACTCAGCCACTAGTAATGTCTATCCCACTCTCTGAATTGGACTACAGTAGACTCATGGGGATTGATAGATGTTGGATAAATGTATCATAGTTTCAGGCTGCTTGAGAGTTACTATTAAATGTAGGCCTAACTACGAATGCTAGGATAGCTCAGCAATTGAGCACTTGCCTTGCAATCACAAGGTCAGAGATTCAATTCCTAGCCTCGGCCCATGCAACCCTCCCATATGCTGAACTGCAGCACCACTAGTAACTGCGATGGTGGCTCAGTGGCAAAGTTCTTACTTCCCCCTGGTTTGGTTCCTGCCCCATGTGGCACCACATCAACCTGTGTGGAATAAAACCATGTCACAACTAATGATGTACAACAATGGAGACCAATCTGGGCCCTCCCTCTTTCTCTCTCTCTCTCTCTCTCTCTCTCTCTCTCTCTTTCTCTCTCTCTCTGTCTGTCTCTCTGTCTCTCACCTTCTCTCAAAAAATAAAGTAAACCTGAAAAAAAAAAAGTATGGGAAACCAGGATGGCTCAACAGGTTAAGAGTTTGCTTTGCAGCCCTAGGGACTGGGGATCGAATCCTGGCCCCAGCCTGTGCAGGCCCATATGTGCTTCCCATGCAGGATGCTCCAGTTTGGTTCTTGCCCCCCCGCCCCCCACCATTTGGCCCCTGGTTTGAGGGGGCATGCCTCCTATGTGGGAGGCCCCAGCCCAGTTCCCACCCTGCGTGGCCCCAGCCCACCTGTGTGAAACAAAACCATGTTGAAAACTGATGACATACAACTATGGAGACTGCTCTGGACCTTCCCCCTTCTTTCTCTCTCTCTCTGTCTCTCTCTGTCTCTGTCAAAAACAGTAAAATAAATCTTAAAAAAAAAAAGTAGGGATAACTAATACTATATCCCATAGCATACCAAACTCTGTATTGCCTTGATATTAATATTGAAATACAGTAATTAAAAGCAAAGTAACACAAATAAAGATAAACTTAACTTAATATAACAATTTTATTATAAAAACAACTTTGTGAATGCAGTGTGCAATTTTAGTTAAATGGCAGTCAATAAACTTTTTAACTTAATGAACTTCAATAACAATTTTTTTAGCTTCAAGTAACTTAGAAACAAATATACATACATACACGTTTAAATGGTTAGAGTAGGAGTAGAGAGCTTACACTGCATCAGAATCATCAGGATCTGATGGTGTAGCTAAGACAGGGTCAGGAGAAGTGGATGTGGATGGTTTGGGATCTACATCAGTAGGTGATGCTGTACTGGAAAACTTGTGTACAGCTTTCTTTTAAAAAAGTGGAGGAATATCAGCTTGCTTTGAGGCCCTATGCCCCTCACACAAAGTCAGGTCTTGAATAATGTGCAGCTACATAACACACTGAGAAGTGACGAAGGTTGTTGTTCTACAAAAGCTATTACAAGTTCAACTGCTGGAGTAAATCCCTCTCTTTCTCCTCTGCAATATTCATTTTTCTACATAACAGCTTTTATGATGTCTCTATATTAAAAATATATGTTACTGGAGGACTTAGCATAATGTCCTCTAGTTCCATCCATGTGTTGTAAATGGCAGGATTATCTTCCCTTTTTAAACCTGAATAATCTTCCACTGTGTATATACCACATTTTCTTTCTTTATCCATCTTTACTGAAGTACTGCTTAACTGACAAATATAATTGTAATATATTTAAAGTATATAAGGTGATGATTTGATACACACATTGTGAAAGGATTCCCATAGTCAAGTTAATTAACATACCATCACCTCACATAGTTATTGTTTTTGTTTTTATGAGAATTCTGAAGTTCTATTCCCAGTAAAGTTTTAAATCATATGACATGTTATTAATTATATTCACCATGATCTATATTAGATCCTTAGAACTTATTCATTTTATAACTAAAAGCTTGTACCCTTTGCAATCTCTCTCCTTTTCCCCCACCCTCAGGCCTGGGCGACAACCATTCTACACTCTTTTTCTATGATTCAGCTTTTTTTTTTTTTTTAGATTGCAGATATAAGTGATAGCATGTAGTATTTGTTTTCCTCTCTTTGACTTATTTCACGTAGCCTAATGCCCTCCATTTTAACTCATGTCGTCACAAATATCAGAATTTCTTTCTTTTTTTAAGATTTATTGTTTTGTTTTGTTTTTGACAGAGATAGAGACAGAGACAGAGAGGAGGGGGAGGGCCCAGACCAGTCTCTGCAGTTGTACGTCATTAGTTTTCAATACATTTTCATTTCACAGGTGGGGGTGGGGCTGTGCAGGGCAGGAACCAGGCCAGGGGCCTCCTGCATGGGCTGCAGCAAGAACTGAACTGAGAACACACCCCAGTTCAGCACATGAATCTACATGGGCCAGGGCCAGGACTCGATCCTTGGAACCTTGGGATGCAAAGTGAGCACTTAACCCACTGAGCCAACCCAACATCCCCAGAATTTCTTTTTTTATGTCTGTATATTATTATATATAATAATATGAGGGCTTAAAAAAAATCCAGCCATAAATGCTTCTATGTTTCATATTACATGGCTGGATACGTTCTGGACAGTGCTCAAAAATGTAACATATATATCCCACATTTTCATTATCTGTTCATCTGTCAGGTATTTATGTTGTTCTTATATCTTGCCTATTGTGAATAATGTTGCAATAATTATGGGAGTGCAGATAGCTCTTCAAGATATTATGTTTTCTTTGGACATATATACAGAAGTAGGTTTGTTATATAATATGAGACTTTTAAAAGGAACTTCCATACTGTTTTCCATGTGGCTGTACCAATTACATTCCCACAAACAGTGTACAAGTTTCCTTTTTCTCCATGTTCTCACCATTTGCTCCTCAAAGCACAGTCATCTTATTTTTTTTCTTTCAGTACTTACAATAGAAAGATTACTAATGGGTAAAGGCCTAGTTTAAAATTTATGAGGAGACAATGAGATTTATAACATCCTAGGTAGGAAAGAATTTCTTTAGTCTAACAAAAGTCACATACTGTAAAGGAAAAGACTGATGGGAAAATGCTCAGCTTCATTCATACTTGAGTAAGTACAAATAAATCAGCACACACTCATACGATAACTGACAATTTAAATGTATGAGGGTGGAGTAGAAAAAGAATAATAAAGATTAAAGAATATAGAAAATCTCCATCAGGGTTGGTATAAGCATCAACTGTTAGAACTACTTTGGAAATGATATTATTATATAGAATCAAATTGAAAGTTCACATATTCTTCAACATAGCAATCAAATGCACACTTGAAAACAGGAGGAGATTTTGTAATGAGTTTACAGGAGTGGTTAAAATAACAGGATTCAAGTACTATATGCTATCTACAAAAGATTAATTTTAGATCTAAGGACACACATAGGCTAAAAGTGAAAAGATGGAAAGAGACCTTTCATACATATAGTAAGCAAAAGAGAGCAAGGGTGGCTATCCCAATATCAGATAAAATATACTACAATTTGAAAACTGTTACAAGAGACAAATAAGGACATTATATAATGACAAAATGGTCAACTTACCAAGGAGATATAACAAGTCTTAACACATTAAAGAATACTGAAATCATATAAAGTATATTTTCTGATCACAATGGAAAGAAACTAGAAATCAATAACAGAAGGAAAACTGAAAAATCCACAAATCTGTGGAAATTAATCACACTGTTAAACAGCAAATGGGTCAAAGAAACTCCAAGGGAAATTAGAAAATACCTTGAGACAAATGAAATTGATAAACATAACACCAAAACTTATGGGATGCAATAAAAGCAGAGCTAAGAAAGAAGTTTATAGCTATAAATGGGTATATTTAAAAAGATATTAAATCAACAATCTAAGTTTATGTCTCAAATGACTAGAAAAAGAACAAACTAAACCCAAACTTAGAAGAAGAATGGTTACAGCAAAGATAAACAAAATTGAAAATAAAATAAAAAATTGAAAATATCAACAAAACTAATAGTTAAAAATTTTTTTAAGGATTAATAAAATTCAGAAATCCTTGGCTATATTAATGAAGGAAAAACATAAAATTCAAATAAAAATTAGAAGTGAGAGCATTACAACTAATGCCACAGAAATAAAAATGATTATAATACTATGAACAATTGTAACCCAACAAATTGAATAACCTAGAGAAGAAATGAATCAGTGTCTGGAAACACACAACCTACCAAGACTGAATCATGAAGAAAAAGCAAATCTAAACAGACCAATAACAAAACAAGAAAATTACTAATTTAAGGAAAAATCTCCTAGGAATACTGGGATGGCTAAGCAGGTTGAGTGCTCACCTTTCAGCTACAGTGTTTGGGGATGGAGTACTGGTCCCAGCCTTGGCCATTGCGGACCCATATACTGAACTGGGATGTCCTTCCCATGCAGGAGGCCCCTGGTCCAGTTCCTGCTCAGGGTGGTCCCACATCCACCTGTGTGGAGTGAAACTATGTTGAAACTATGTCAAAACTGATGATGTATGGCTGTGGAGACTTCTCTGGGAATCACCCCCTTCTCTCTCTCTCTCTCTCTCTGTCAAACAATAAAATAAATCTTTTAGAAGAAGAAAAAAAGGAGGAGGAGGAGGAGGAAGAGGAGGAAGAGAAAGGAAAAGGTGGAGAAGGAGGAGGAGAAGAAGAAAAAGAAGGAAGGAAGGAAGGAAGGAAGGAAGGAAGGAAGGAAGGAAGGAAGGAAGGAAGGATGGAAGGAACCTTGGTTCTCTGGAGAATTTTGCCAAACATTTTAAGAAAAATCAAAGCCAGTTTTTCTCAAACTCTTCCAAAAAATTGAAGAGGAGAAAACACTTCCAAACTCATTTTTATGAGGCCAGCATTACCATGGTGCTATAACCATACAAAAACACTATAATAAAAGTACAAAACAATATCCCCGATGACTATGAATGCAAAAATCATTAACAAAATACTAGAAAACCAAATTCAACAGCATATTAAAGGGTTTATGCACCGTGACCAAGAGGAATTCATATCTGGAATGCAAGGATGTCCTGACATGCAATTTAAAAAATCAATGTAATATACCAAATTAACAGAAAGAACAACAACAAAAAATTACTTCTATTGATGCAAACAAAACATTTTACAAATTTCTGCACTCATTTGTGATTAAAAACAAAACAAAACAAAAAACTCAACAAACTAGGAGTAGAAGGAAACTACCTGTACATAAATAAAAGCCATATATGAAAAACCCATGGCAAACATAATACTCAATGGTGAAAGACTGAAAGCTTTTGCTCTAAGATCAGAAACAAGGCAAGAATGTTCCTTCTACGCAACATAGTACTAGAAGTGCTAGCCAGAGCAACTAGGTAAGAAAAAGAAAGAAAGAGCATCCAAATCAGAAAGAAATAAGTAAAATTGTCTCTGTTCACAGATAACATAATCTCATATGCAGAAAATCTAAAAATTACACACACACACCAATTATAACTAATTAACAAATTCAACAAAGTTGCAGGATCAACACACAAAATCAACACACAAAAATCAGTTTCAATACACTCACAATGAACAATCCAAAAAGGAAATTAAGAAAACAATTTCATTGGAATGCCAGGATAACTCAACAGGTTGAGCACTTGCCTTGCAATCATGAGGTCTGGGGATTGAATCCTGGCCCCAATCCTGGCCCGTGCAAACCCACATGCTGAACTGGGGCACAACTGGTAACCACCAGGATTGCAGCAAAGGTTCTTGCCTCCTGTGCAGAAGGCCCGTTTGCTTCTTCCCCACACAGTCCCACATCCACCTGTGTGGAATGAAACTATGTCAAAACTAATGATGTGCAACTATGGAGACTGCTCTGGGCCCTCCCAGCTTCTCTCTGTCTCTCTTACCTTCTCTCAAAATAATAATAATAATAATAATAATAATAATAATAATAATAATAATAATAGTCGTAGTAGTAGTAGTAGTAAAATAAATCTTTTTAAAAAAGAAAACAATTCCATTCACAACAGCGGCAAAAGAATAAGCTTGGTATGAATGAACCTAACCACCTTGTTATGAATAAACCTAACCAATGAGGTTAAATACCTGTACATTTAATTACAGGGGATGCTAGGATAACTCAATAGGTTGAACACTTGACTTGCAGCTGTGAGGTCCGGGGATTGAATCCCAGCCTCTGCCCATGCAAACCTATATGCTGAACTGTGGTGGTGAAGGTTTCTCACCTCCTATATGGGAAGCATCCCTGTGGCACCACATCCACATCTACCTGTGTGAAATGAAAACATGTCACACAAATAATGTACAGCTATGGACACTGCTCTGAGACCTCCCCCTCTTCTCTCTCTCTCTCTCTCTCATTCTCTCTCTCTCTCTCTCATCTTGTCTCAAAAACAATAAAATAAGTCTTTAAAAATAAAAAATAAAATTATAAAACATTGCTGAGAGAAATTAAAGATGACACAAATAAATAGAAAGATATCCATGTTCATGGATTGGAAAACTAAATACTGTTAGGACATCCATACTACCCAAATGACCTACAGTTTCATTGCAACCCCTATCAAAACCCCAATGGTATTTTTTTGTTCAGAAATAGAATAATTCATCCAAAAATTCATTTGGAATCTCAGGGGACCCTGAATAGCCAAAACAATCTTTAAAAGGAAGAACAAATTGGAGATCTCACACTTTCTGATTTCAAAGCTTGCGACCCAGGTGCAGCATTGCTGACATAAGCACAGACATGCATGCAATGGAATAAAAGAGACAGCCCAGAAATAAACCCTCACATACATGGTCAAATCATTTTGCCAAGGGTGCCAAGACCATTCCATGGAGAAATGATCATTCCAACAAATAAATGGTGTTGGTAAGACTGGAATAATGTTGGACTCTTACCTTATATCACACACAAGCATATAAATTAAGGCAACCTTACTGCAGAATTTAAGAAAAATAATACGTGAACAGAAGATACTGCATTGAGCCAAGCTGTGGAAATCAGCCTCCTTCCTCATCTGAGACCCCGGGAGGGACAGGGCAGAGAATTGGATGTCTAGCCTGAAAATTATATTTGACCTCCAGTCTCTGCCTCCTTCCACTAATGCCCTTGGGCCTTCCAACATCTGTTATGTCCTAAGGTAAAATGAAAATAACCTCACTAGCCCCATGTAGAATTTATGCCACTAGGAGCAAATAATTGATGGGAGAGTACTCTGTCTCCAATGGCTGAAATGATGTGCTCATGGTCACAAGAAGTGGGAAAGGTTTGTCCCAGAAAGATGGATTTTACAAAACAGGGCCTCTTCCCCTAATTGCCTTCTGACCCTTTATAATGATTATGGGATTGGGCTCAGCAAAAATGAGATCAACAACATTTGCTGAAGGCTAATTAGCCTCCAGTTTGTGCAGGGATCACTCCATACTGCCCTCATTTCCTTATCTTCATTGAGGAAGATTTATGGGGAACAGGAAGGAAATTGCTATTATTTGTGCTCACAGAACATGCCTTGCCTACCGTTTGATTCCCCTCCAACACACACATACACACACAGTAGCTAATCTAATCTTCAAACTCTAGCAAGTCCAAGTATCTGAGTCTTATTACAGGTTATACTAAGCTGTTTGCACTGGGCAACCCCTCACTGCAGACTGGGAGGCTCTGAATCTGTCTCTTTGCTTGCAAAGTGAAGAGGAGCCTTTAAAGTTTGGATTTGGAAATTCCAGGGTAACTTTTCCTCTTTGAAAATCCTTAGTCTTTGTCAATTGCTTGGGATTATTTCAGACCTGGTTAGGGAGGCCAGGGTCTTCTTCCACATTACTGAGCTGATATGTATAGAGATGCAGCAGTCAAGATTTTTCCATATCCTAGTCTTGTAAAGTTCCAAATTATTTCTGAACTTCACAGACTATCAAATCATTTATGGGGATGCCAGGATAATGCAGCTGTTGAGCACTTGCCTCACAAAGGCAAGGACCAGGGTTTGATTCCTAGCCCAGGCCCATGTAAACCCCATATGGTGAACTGCGGCACAATTGGGAACTGCCCAGATGAGATGGCTCAGTGGCAAATGTTCCTGCCTCCCATGCAGAGGCCCCTGGTTTGGTTCCCACCGGGCACAACCCCACATCCACCTGTGTGGAATGAAACCTTATCACAATTAATGATGTACAACTGTGGAGACTGCTTGGGGTCTTTCCCACTTCTCTCTCTCTCTCACACACCTTCTCTCAAAACTATAAAATAAATCAAAAAAAAAAAAAGAAAGAGAAGAGAAAAATCATTTGTAAACAAGAAAAAAAAAAAAAATCTCAGAGCCACTTCAACAGTTCTTTCAGGATGGCTCATAGCTTTCTTGGTTTGGGGAAAGTTATTGTTGTTGTTTTAATTTGGTTGATTGTTTTACTTTTCTTCTACTTTTCTTCTCTTTTTTATAAAAAATATTTATTTGGTTTTATTTTTTGACAGAGAGAAACAGAGACAGAGAAAGACAGAGAGTTGGGGGTATGCCCAGAGCAGTCTCCATAGTTATACATCATCAGGTCATCAGTTTTCAACATGGTTTTGTTCTACACAAGTAGGGGGTGCGCACAGGACAGGAACTGGGCTGGGGGCCTCCCAAATGGGAGGCATGCCCCTTTGAGCCAGTGGCCGAATCAGGGAGGTGAGAACTGAACTGGGAGCCTCCCTCATGGGACGCATACCCAGTTCAGCATATGGTACACACAGGCTGGAGCTGGGATTTGATCCTTAGTCCCAGGGGCTGCAAAGCTAGCGCTTAACCTGCTGAGCCATCCCAGCTTCCTGTTTTACTTTTCGATCCTGTTAATTTTTAAACATACACAGAAGTAACAGAGAAGAGTATAATGAACCTGATGATTCTATTACTCAACTCCAATATATAGCAATACATA
Source organism: Craseonycteris thonglongyai (assembly GCA_004027555.1). Lineage (NCBI taxonomy): Eukaryota > Metazoa > Chordata > Mammalia > Chiroptera > Craseonycteridae > Craseonycteris > Craseonycteris thonglongyai. Next base: position 31,009 of record PVKE010006762.1, read on the forward strand.
GGCAATCTTATTTATCCACCTACGCAGTCCACTCATCTCAAAATTCACCCTCCATCATTCTACTTTTCAGATTTTATTGTTGACACAAAAAGAGACAGAGAGAAGGGGAAGGTCCACAGCAGTCTCCATAGATGTATGTCATCAGTTTTTGACATGGTTTCATTCCACGCAGATGGACACGATCCATGCAGGGCAGGAACTGGGCCAGGGGCCTCCCCATGGGAGGCATGCCCCCCATGAGCTGGGGTCTAAACTGGGGGCCTCCCACATGGGAAGCTCACCCCCATGAGAACAGAACTGGGGCTACACCACAGTTCAGCAAATGGATCTGCACAAGGCAGGGGCTGGGATTTGATCCTTAGTCACCGGGGCTGCAAGGTGAGCACTTAACCCACTGAGCCATCCTGGCATACCCACCCCCAATTATTCGGAGTGACTCCCAGACATAACTGTTTCACCCAATAATACATTCACGTACAGTAAGTCCTCATTTAATGTTGTCAGTAGGTTCTGTGACGTTAAGAGAAACTATGTATTAAGAAAACCAATTTTAACATAGGCTAGTTGGTATAAACAAGAATTAAATTCCTACAGCAGCTCATCAATGTTATAATGAAACAATGTTGAATGAAGTTATATTATTCAAGGTTCTGATGTATATCTCTAAAATATAAGAAATCCTTTTTTTATTTTAATTAGGTCTACTTGTATATTATTGGATAATTATTTAGTTGGTTCTACCCCCTGCCCCAGTTTTACTGAAATATAATTGACAAGAAATCCCATTAAATGGAATCAAAAGTTCATTTTTAAATTCCTGAGCCTCTCAGAAAATTTCTACTGCCTAATTATTCCCGATAGCAGCCACAATTACATCAGTGATGTGAGCTCACCCCAGCCTATAAACCTGTCCTTAGAAAAGATGAAAGCCCAAACCCCTACTAAACACTAGTACATCAGATAGGCTGCCTCTCCCCAAAGACACTCACCACTGGAAGCCATGCTGAATCTCTAGTCTGGGGTCTTTCTGAGTGACGAAGTGGTGACCTCTGCAGTAGCATTCCCTTTGAAGTAACCACCCCAGACACACCTCCCTTAGACACAACTTTTGACCCCTCTATGTAATCCACCTTTTTAAAACCCATCTGCCAGTCATTGAGCACCAAGTGAATCTCATTTTCTTATCAAATCCCCATAATACCCTTATAAAGCATATACTATTTTATCCCCACTTAGACCTGAGGACACTGGAGCAGAGAGCTGACCAGAGTGAGCCTCTGACCAAGGCACTCTGACCTCTGACCTCATGCTTGTCACCATCACCCTCCTGTACCGACTGCGGGCAGGGTGAGGCTGTGAGGACACACATTGTCAGGCCCACAGGTAAACCATAGAGCTTGATACCACATGACTAAGGAATACTGAGATTGGAAGCCGGAGAGATCAAAGACTAATAGGGAGGAAGGATTATGGACAGTAAATCATTTACTAATTTATCTTATCCTTATAACAGTCCTTTGAAATAAGCCAAATCTCCATTTTACCGACCAGGAAATGGCAGGCCTTGGAGGTTATCTTCACAATTGTAGGACTTCGTACTTTCCCAAATGTGCGGAAGGAGGTATTTTACATGTGCTTAGGTATGGAAAATGCAACACATGCTTGACAGATGTTTCAGATTAATTAGTCTGAATTCAGAGGGATCCACATGTCCCCCTTTCTATTTAAACAAATGGCTACAAATCTGTGTGACAAGCTCAAAGAAACAATTATTCATATTGTTATCTTACTTAAATCTTGTGGCGGCCCTGTGTGGATACCTATGAAGATACCAAAACAGAGACCTTAACTAACTTGCCTGAGGTTAAAGTCTAAGAGAAAAATACACTGTAAAGGAACACAAACAGGTGAAAGTCAGGTTTTTTTTATGGGGGAAGTTAATGGCTGAGGTGCAGGTGGGGGGAGAGCCCATCATTCCGATTATATTCCAGAAGAGATCATGCCTCACCAACAAAAACGAAGGAAAAAGTGAGGAACAGAATTCACACTAGGTGGAGTACTTTCCTGTGTCTCCTCTTTCAAGCTGCTTTCAAAAAACATTTTTATGGGACCTTCACTTCCTTGCTTTACATTCTTTTCTCAACTCCAGTCAGTCTTAAAATCTGTTTCCACTTCATGATCGAGACGTCATTGGAAAAGTTCAGCAAATCAGCCCCTAAATTGCCCAGTCTTATGGTTAATCTTCCTCTGTAAGTCATCTAACTTTTTTTCTTGAAAACTCTTCAGATTCTTTATATGAAGCTTGGCTTCACAGGCTAGCCATTGAGTCCTTTATGCTTTTTTAAAACTACTTCATAGCAGTAAGGGTCCAACATATACCAGATATGTAAGCCCCGTGATACAGCCATGAACAGTAAGAATGCAGTCTCTGCTCTCAGAAAACCAACATTATGTGAACTTTAAGAAGTCCTTAACTCCCAAGGATCACCTGCAAGGAAAAGTTAGAACTTCCTAGAATGCCTAACAGGGACTTTCATGATCTAGCCCCTACTCTGCCATTTTAGCTTCACCTGTGAGACTCCGTGCTCACCTGCAAACACTTAGCTCCAATTAGGCTACGCCATTTCCAGGCACTGAGATGCTCTCTGCCCTCTAGGCCTATACGTCTGCTTCAGGTGCTACAAAGGGGAGTTCCAGGTGACTTAAGAAGAAAATAGTCAAAAAAGCAAGCTGCTCAACGCGGCAATTTAAGATGATCATCTGCTGAAAGAGAGAAAGGCAATAACAGTGAGTAGAGAATTTGGTGCTCAGTAGTTTTGTTTTCCTGGAGTGTTTTTCTCTGGGGTTCCCTCCCCCTAAGAATTTTGGGACATGTCCTCTGTGTTTTGGACCCCAGGAATTACTTGTTCATTTTCCCCATTGTTTTTGTGATGTTAAAGGTTAAACTTAAATGTCCTCCCAAAATATGGTTAGTTTGTCTACTTCAAAAATGTAACATTTTCCTTCTATACAGATGTCTGAAACAGAACATTTTATTCATTCATTTATTCAATAAATATTTCTGAGCCCCTACTGTGTGCTATAATTCTTCTATGTAGAGATTAGCAATGACTTGTTTATCATATTCAAATTTGGTCTTTTTATTTTCTTACAAACATGTTGCATTTGCCTCTAGGTGATACTCTTTCTGTTTTCTCTCTAATGTATATGTGATCAGAGTAAGGTGACCAGATTTTAACATTGGTAAAGCGGGACACCATTGACCGGAGGGGAGGGGGTTCTTGATTAAAAATTTGGTCTATCTCCCGCCGTTCCCTAGCTTGTCGTGCATTCTTTCCAAAATTCGGAATTTTTTTAAAACACCGCGGGACGTGGGACAAATTGTTAAAAATCGGGACTGTCCGCCAAAAGTGGGACGTCTGGTCACTTTAGATCAGAGGGAAATCACAATACTAGGCATTTTCACTTCTTTCCATCCCTTACTGTAGGGACCTGGCCCCAGGCAGAGGAGCTGGCCAGCAGTCAAGGTCTCCCGGCTTAAGAAGCTGTGTGCAGGAGAGGCCTGCAGGGCCTGCCAGACATTTCTCCCAGATAATACTCTGTGTTTTGCACTTCCTACATAATTTTGCTTCTTCTCTGCCTTCGGGAGGAATACTACCCCTCTGGCTGGCCTCCACCAGAGACTCTCTCCAGTCTACAAGTCTCAACCTGTGTTTCGCACTCAGCCACCTGGTAAGTGCTTGGGCTTGTGGCTTCTCAGGCACACATCTGGGAACAACTCTGACTCAGTTCAAACAATTGGTGAGCCTGCCATGAGCCCAGAAACACCCTTGGCCATATGAACATAGGGAAAGAGAAGGGGAGTTCCTCAGGGGAAATCCCAGCTTGGGCCAACACCTCTGTGTGCGTGGCTGCAGTAACCATAGTCAATGGGTAAGGGCTGCTGTGTGAGTACAGGGATGCCCCCCAAATGCCGGCTGAGACAGAGCAATTTTACTAAGCACCAGAGCCAAGGAACTGGGCTTAGGGAGAAGGAACGCTGACCACGCAGTGGTCACATCCATGGCCCAGGTCTGCCGGATGCTCACCCACCCCGACTGGGATCCCAAGACCTGGGATCCTGTAGACACTTCCCCCTTTCTTGCAAGGGACTGTCTCTGGCTGGCAGTTTGCAGAAACATTTTTCTTTAGGTCTTCTGCCACAATTTTACTAAAACCACATTTAATTGTCTGTCAGTTTGTTCCAGGACAGTCCTTGCTTGGAGCAGGTGATGCCATATCTGCTTATGCGTGACATGAACAGGTCCCCCTTTCCCCTTCTGCTTGGCCTTCCTGACCCCATGACAGTGATCTTTCTTTTTTTAATTTCAGTTTTTTCCTAGGTCAGCTGCTGCCCTGCTTGCCCTGTCAGGGAGTTCAAGGTACTATACCATTGGCTAGGGGCCAACTGTAAATTGACATCTTCCATTTCTATCATAAAAATTTTATTATCTGGACTCTTAAAGTTCTGAGAACAGACAGCATGTCTCATTCCCAGACTTGAAAGAACGTCCTGCAGTTCTTCCACAGTCTGCCACCTAATAGGTGGCATAAGTGTGTCTCCCCACCAACCCCCAGGAGGAGTGAAATTGTTTCCTCCTCATTAATGGCTGCATAAAGCCATTGCCTCAGCAGTGGGTGGCTCATTACTGATGCAAACTTACTCATATCAGTCCCGCTAAGAGTGACTCCTTCATAGGCTGACCAGACATACCATTTTAAATGGGACAGAAAACAATGGTTCTGTCCTGTTTTAAACAGTACGTATGGTCAGCCTAGTCTCATTGGGCTAAATTCAAGGTGTCAGTAGGCTGACCATACATACCATTTGAAACTGAACAGGACCGTTGTTTTCTGTCCTATTTAAAACAGTATGTCTGGTCAGCTTACAGTCCTTTGTCTTCTCTATCCTATACCGGAGCCACCAATCTGGCAAACTTTCCCTGACCTTCTGCCTAAAGCGATTGCCCCACACCACCAATTTAGCAGCAGTATACTTCCTCTTAGAGGTGAATAACTTCCTTCTGGGTGCTGGCAAAGTAGCAGGGTCAGCTCCCTGTGGCCAGTCCTGTTCTGTACACTGTTTGTGCTGCAGACGTGGACAAGTTTGCAGCAAGGGGCGAGTGCACTGCATGTCTGGAACATCCCTTTTTATTACATCCTCCCACATGGCCTCTTCATCATCCTTGGGAAAACAGCCCAGGGCAGCACCTATGCAGTTGGGGTGGCAGGGGCTGTACCTTCTGCGGTGGGATGGAGACCAAGTCCCAGACTCCAGGTCAGGATGAACACCGGGGACTGCAGACCTCAGGTGGAACTGACCATCCACTGGTCTTCAAGAATAAATAGGTCGTGGCTCTTGTTGATACCGGAGCTGAATGCACTGTGATGTAAGGCAACCCCAGCCATTTCTAGGCCTGGGTTCCGGCCAGAGGGGGCTATGGAGGAAGCACTATCAGGGCTAAATAAATATCTCTAGTCTTACAGATTGGCCGACTTCCCCCTAAATGATATGCTTTGCACATCTCACCCATACCTGAATACATCGGCCATGGACATGCTGGCGGGCCTTACACTTAACAGAGGCACGGGACTTCAGATTGCGATGCAGGATGGTGAAGGCCAGCTCCCAAGGACACACCACATGGTCTCCAGTGAGACTCCCAGTCCTATGTTGCATAATGAATACCTGGCAATATCGCCTGCCAGGGGGGGAGAGGGGGGGGAAGACATAACTCAAACCCAAACTATATAAAGCTAGCAAAAGTGGGCATTGTTCACCCACCCCACAGTGCCTTCGAGAGCCCCGTGTCGCCTGTGCAAAAACCATGTGGCACTTGGAAGATGACTGTGGATTACTGGGAATTGAATGAAGTAACCCCGCACCCCCACCCCCTATATGCAGCTGTATCGAATGTTGCTTCCCTCCTAGATGACACTGAACAAGCCCTGGAAGCATACCATTTCGTCATAGAGCTAGCTAATGCTTTTTTCAGTATTGCTATTGATCCAGCTAGTAAAGATCCAATTTGCCTTTACATGGGAAGGGCAATACTGGACGTTTACCATCCTCCCCCAAGCTTACTTGCAGCCCCACTATCTGCCACCGCCACATGGCAAGAGATGCACAGCTCTGGCAAAGGCTTGCCTCACTGCACCTGTTTCACTACACAGATGCCATAATATGAACCTGTGAGCCTCTTTCAGATCTAGAGCAGGCAGCTAGCACAGTGATTCCCCACCTGCAGCAACAAGAATTGGCAGCGAACCTTACCAAAGCCCAAGGACCTGGGTTTTCTTGGGTGTTGCGTGGGCAGGTAAGACAAAAGTAATGTCAGAGGCAGTTACTGTTCAAAATACAGGCTTTTTCCCCCACCCACATCTGTTTCCCAATTCATCTTTTTTGGGGGCTCCTGAGCTATTGGTGACTTTTCATCCCCTACTTGGCCCAAATCATGAGGCCATTATATAGACTGGTAAATGTGCAGTAAATATGCAATGTCCAGTGGTAGTCTACAAGAAAAATAAAATTATTCATGCAAGTGTGAGGATGCCTGGGAGGGTTAACCACAAGGCACAAGCGTAGTGGGGATAAACCGAGACCAGGACGAAGTGCCCTATGGGAGCCCCCAAACCAGCCCTGGAAGTCAACACCTGGATTTGTGGGAGAAAAACTGGCTAGAAAAACCTTTAAACATTCTAAAAGTCAACAAAACAGGATATGATGTTAAAAGATTTATGAAATATTAGTATAAACAGAAAAGTTACTGAATGACCAAAAGTAAACATGTCTGACAAAGCTATATTTATATCCCCATTGAATATTAAAGCCACACTCCATAAATTTAATGGATTTGGCAAAATGATGATTCAGCAAATTGGTTTTGTACACATTGGTTTTGTTGAGATGAGATTGTTATTGCCCGTTCAATGACCTGTATTTTCTCAAACTGAATTTTTGCCACTTGTGAGTCTCCTTCTCCCATATCATAGCATTTAGTTCACTAAAGTGTAACAATAGTAAGAACTAACATTTATTTTCACTTTATGCCACCTCCAAACTAACCATTTCCCAAGCACATTAAAAAAAAAAAATCAGTCTACAGGCCAAAATCTTGTACAAAAATCTAATCATCACCATCATCAATAATCATTATAAGGTGAAGATTTTCAAGCAGGACAAACACCCTGGTTCCCCCAGTTTCACCCCTAGAGGATTATTTCTGCCCCGTTCATTCATTTGTTAATTTAAGGCACTAAGGACAGTTGTCCCTAACTCCTGAATGCAGGATCTCATACTCTAGGGTCAACCTGGTTAGTATATTTTTACAAAACACTGTTATGCTGCCTTTAGTAAACCCCTCCTGACTTGCCTGTCATCAGAACTACACCATGCCCAGCCTGAAACCTGGACTGCATTTGTCTTGTTTACAGTTGCATCTCTAGTGCACCTGACACTAAATGTGTCCTTGGACATACTTTTTAAATATTTGAGTGAATGACATAACCTTTTCTCCATTCCTATTACACTACTTTATCAAGCCTTTGCCTTCCCTGCTCCCAATTTTATCTCCATCCAACATACACCAGACATTTTCACTCCACTGATTAAAACAAGAAAGAAAAACTCTTCACTGACTCACGTGGGCTGAGGGAGCTAATCAAAACTCCCCAATTTGACACCTTTGCCATTCACGACCAGGACCCTACCTGCCTTTTCAGCCTCACCTTCTTTCAATTTCACATTGTTCCTTCTTGCAACAATAAATTGCTCCTAATTCTCTGGACATACAATGCGATCCATATTTCCATAAATTTGTTCAGATTGCTCCCCCTGCCCTCAACCTGCATGATCCTGGAAAAGTGCAAGGTGTTTTTGCTGTATCAGCAAGTGCCCATCCTTGACTCTATTGTCATCAGAACTCCCCTAGCGAACTATTTATTATCTCTGTACGTCATGATCCTGTATTATTTGTGTTGTAGTGCTGAGTAGAGAGAGGGCAGAGTTTAAAATATATTTTTCCCAAACAGAAAACCAAGCAGCCTAAAATAATCTAATGACTACTTCATTCTTTCCTCCTTAATTTGAAATGTTAGCTTTATCATAAAATAAATGCTTGGGTATATGGTAGATCTACCTCTGGAGTATCGTTTTCTATTGACTTCTTTTGATCTGTGTGTCAAATAGCAGATGCCTTTAATTATAGTTCTTCATAGTGCCTTGATATCTTGTAGGCCAATCTTATAGGAAAAAACACAATCTTATTTTGTTCATCCCAAATTGCCACTTACCTGGCCATTTAAGTTTTCTCTTTTAAGGATGTTCAATTCATATCCATCACACATTTATCTATTACATATGCTGAAGAATTCCTTCTTCCAGGTCCCTCCACTTTATGGTTTGTTTATAAAAAATGAATTTTTAAATTTAGATGCAGTTAAATTTTCAATCTTTCCCCTCTATGGCATTTAATTTTAATAGCTTGCTGTTTCCTCTCAAAGGTTGTAATATTCTCCTCCCATATTTTCTTCATCGTTTTCAATGTTTAGGTTCTTAATACTTTTGTTTGTTGAGAGGTAAAGTTTAGTAGGGTGAGAGATTGCTCTGCCAATCCAGAAGGGCTGGCAGTACAGGATACCTGGAGGATAAAGAATTTAGCCACCCCTGTCATATGTGGAGAGGGTAAGTTAGAAGATAAAGTAAGGCACAAACGGCTTAGGGTAACTAGGCGAAGCTTATGCAACAAGTCTGTGGCAGAGCCAAGGCTTAAACTCATGTGTCTCCAGGTCCGATACATCCAATGAAGAGGAATAGCATTATTTTTCACAGAGCACTGCCATGGGTATTGGACTCACAACACCACGTATTCCCAACACCTTTATCTTAAGGCTGGGAAAGTGACACTCAGAGGGGGGTATCAAAACGTCCCGCCCGCCAGGCCAGGCCAGGCTGCAGCAAGTTCGCTCTCCGGGTTTCGGAGCCGCAGAACCTGCCCCCCTCCCCAGGGAGGTCACAGGCGGGAGAAGCGCGGCTGAGGCCCCGCCCCCGCCCCTGCCTCCATCCCCGCGCGAAGCAGCGCGCATTCCAGGTAACGTGCCGCAGCCATGGGGTCGGCAGCGGGCGGCGAGGCTTACTTCCAGAGGGGCAGTGTGATCTGGTTCGTCGTCATCAGCCTCTCCTTTGGCTATTACACGGTAAAGGCAGGGAGGGGAGGGAGCACGGCAGTAGCGCAGGATCCGTGCCTGCAGGCGAGGACAGCTCGCACAGGCACGATCCTGGCACCCGCGCACCCGAAACCGGGAGAGACGGCACTAGACACCAGAGGAAGATGCTGGCGCCCGGGTCGGGCCGCGCCTTCCCCCGGTGCTGAAGAACCGGCTGTTCAGGCTTTCCCTGTACGGGGCGGGGCGGCTCCCCACCCACCCACTCAGTGCCTAGATCTTGCAAGATGGTGGTGGCGAAGTCGGAGGCCGGCAAGGCTGCTACTGCCTACTTTCGTACAGCCAGACCCTGGCCTTCGCTGGTCACAGTTCTGGTGCTGGGATGTTTCACGGTGAGACGTTGGGCGAAGCAGCAACTTTTGGCCCACCAGGCCCCCGTACGGCTCGGGGCGCTGCGGGGCGAGCGAGGCCGTGCGCTTGCGCCCTAGCGGTTGCTTAGGTTACTGGCATAAACGGAAGTTGGATGGACTCAAGGTCCAGTTTCTGGTGTAAAGTGTTGCTTTGCGTTCTCGCCCCTCCACGATTACGACGACTTAACCGACTCTGAGTAGAGCTCACCGAGGAGAAATCTCTGATGGTAGACCTCAGAAGTCAGGATAGGGCTTTCGAAGCAGAATGTTTAGAATTGCTGGGAAAACACGGATAAACTTAAAGCATGGGTAGAATTTAATTGGTAAGGGATAGAGAGGATATAAATATTATGGCACAAAAATCGAATCAAGAAGGCAGAGGATCTCTACTGAGAGGAGGAGCTACTTTTGTTTGACAGAGTTCGTAAAGGATAACAGGAAAGTTCTGGTAAAGTGGGTTGGGAACGAAGGTGGTATAATTTTGAACAAAGTTAAAACTATTTAGATATTACCCTGAGTTCCTGGAGATTGGGAATTAGAATTGTGTTTGTTCTGTCCACAGTGTTGTTTGTTGTTGTGAAATCTGACCATCTTTGCCTGGATTTCCCCATATGTAAAACGGAGGTACTGAGCTGAAAAGGTGCATTTCTGTTCTATGATTATGCAACTCTGGTTGGTTAGACTATAGATGGAGGAAAGCTTTGGTGACTTCCAATTCAGAGCCCTTTCTCCTTGGTTTTGGAGGATGCAGTGCTACCTTATGCTTATTTAATCTGTAGGTGTGTAACGTAATGGGAGAGGTAGTGTCACTCTTGGCTGCGATCTGAAAGGGACAAGAAATTTTGTTGGGACCTAAGACCTATTGGAACTTAATTATTCTCAGAAAAGCCCAAACTGACAAGAGGTTGCAACACAAAGACTGGAGAAAAATTGGCAAAATTACAAAAACCTTATGTGATTAAGTAGTTGCTATTAGCACTTCACAAACCTGACCTCACTAATTTTCCAATTCTGTGCAGTGGACCAGTCCAGCTTTGGAGGTAGAAAAAGTGAAAGAAGAGAAAGAGATTATAAATTAAATGGGGGTTTGGCTCAAGCCATAGTTTCCATCGTAAAGAAGCTAGCCAGGGCACATAAACTCTTTACATTTCTTAACTTGTATAAAATAATGTTTTGGTGGAATTCATTCATTAAGAATAGCTTGGGTACTGAGTCTGATAACCGCAGTTTCCTCAGCATAAATCTCCCACCAAAATAGCTTTTAGAAAATAGAAGTCGAGAGTGGAAGCCCAGATGACTTAGTTCAGAGTTTCTTTGGTCTGTTCTTATTCTTGTGGAATCAGGATTGTTTCACAGCCTCTCTCAAAAACAAACATTGGGGAAGCCGGGATGGCTCAGTGGGTTGAGCGCTCACTTTGCAGCCCTGGGGACCGAGGATCGAATCCCGGCCCCGGCCCTTGCTGAACCATATGCTGAACTGGGAGCTCCCCCAGTTCAGTTCTGTATCTCTCTCTCTCTCTCTCTCTCTCTCTCTCTCTCTCTCTCTCTCTCTCTCTCCTCTTTCTCTCTGTCAAAAATAAATAAATAAATAAATAAAAATATATTAAAAAAAAAAAAAAAAGCTTTAAAAAAAACCCACAAACATTTACTGATTTAAGTGACCTAACTGGTATTCTGTGCCTCTGGTTCTCTTTCAGTGGGTTGTCTTCTGGCCTCAGAGTATTCCGTATCAGAGCCTAGGCCCCTTGGGACCCTTCACTCAGTACTTGGTGGACCATCATCAAACCCTCCTACACAATGGGTAAGAAGAGCTGCAGAAATGGAATGTGGATACTGCAGCTGCAGTCTCGCTGTAGACCAGAGAGGCCTGCAAGTGCTGGTTCACATTAAAGCACCTTTCTTTGTGAGTTTGCTGTGTTAGATTTCATCAGCAGATAACCCACCTTAAACTAGGTTGACTTTTATTGCAGGTATTGGATTGCCTGGCTGATTCACTTGGGGGAGTCCTTGTATGCCATGGTATTGTGCAAGTAAGTGTTTTTTAATAGGTCTTTGTTGCTTTTTTCTTGTTATCTAATGCAGGTTGAGAGTAACCACATTTAAATAATTCATGCACTTATAGGCTAAGCACTCTCAGGGTAGAGTTGAATCCCTACACCTAATACTAAACTTAGCCCAAAGGGAGTATTCAGTAAATATTTCATGAATAAATTAATTTTATTTTTTTAGCTAGTCAGTTATTTAGTTAATTTAGATGATTTCTCTTGTTTTTTTTAAAAAGTTCTCTGCAGAACCCCAACTAGAACAAAAGATTAGGAGGCTGCCTTCTAGTTTGAAAAAGAGCTGAGTTATTGACCAGGGCCAATGATTCTCAGTCCTAATTTCACAACTGAATCACCCAAGGAGCATTTTCAAATTACGAAAGTCTGGGTTCCACACCTACAGATGGTGATCTGGTAGGCCTTGCTTCAGACGTGGAAATATGTCATTTTTACAGGCTCCACAAATAATTCTGGGATGCAATGCAAGTTACAAGCCCTTTGACTAGACACTGCTCAGCAGATGCCAGTGTAGGTTAATACTATGTGAGAGTACTAGAAAAGATTCTCTTTATATTTGCATTTTATGAGTATGTGGCATAAAAGAAAATGTGGTGTAATGTAAGAGATGGTGATGGTAATGCCAGATTGCTTTGCAGTTTTTGTCTGGTCAAGATCAACTGTCACATCTATTATTGTTCCATTACTTCTAAAAATGGAAAATAAGTTACTTGATTACTACTGTGTTTTAATAATAAAAATAATGAATGTGAGGAAGCCGGGATGGCTCAGTGAGTTAAGAGCTCACTTTGCAGCCCCGGGGACCGAGGATCGAATCCCGGCCCCGACCCATGCAGACCCATATGCTGAACTGAGGAGTTCCCCCAGTTCAGCTCTCACCGGGGTGAGACCCCAGCCCAGTGCCTGCCCTGTGCAGCCCCGCGCCCACCTGTGGAATGAAACTATGTGGAAAAACCAATGATGTCCAACTATGGAGACTGTTCTGGGCCCTCCCCCTTCTCTCTGTCACTGTCTCTGTATCTCTCTCTCTGTCAAAAACAATAGAAATAAATCTTTTAAAAAAATATATAAATAATGAATGTGCATTGGGTGTACACTATGCCAGACACTGCTAAGTGCTTTAAATAGATTGTTAGTCTATCTTCTGTTTGATTAAACAAGCTGGACTTTCCAGGGGAGGAGCAGAAAGTGGCTTTGTTCTTTCTCACCCCTCTCCAAGTGAACGCACCCTGCGGGTGGTTGTCTGTTTCCCACCCTAGCCCCAGATGAAAAGAAATCTTAAGCAGTTCCTTAGGTTTTCCTTGTAATGTTATCCAGAGAAGTCCAATCTCTTTATTAAAATGATAAACTTACCTAAAATTCAGAATGTCTGTTCTCATCTGGCTGGGGCTCTGGGGCCCGCTGTAGGGAGGACAGCATATCTGGTGTCTTCTCTCTCTCTCTCTCCACCTTTTTTCCCTCTTCACTAGCAGCAGCTGTGGCCCCTTGGGGTGGTGAGAGTAGTAAGGGGAAATGGGGCACAATCTGCCTTGTGAGCAGGCAGCAGGGTGCTGTGGATGCTGCATGCCTAGTGTTGGCTCTTCTCTCCAGAAGGGCCCTGGTGGATTTGGGGGAAATGGCCCATCACTAGGGATCTCCCTTCTGCAGTCCTCCCAAGGATGTCTTCTCCAGCATGCCACTTGCAATTTCCCCTCAGGATCAGTGTCTGGGGGTGAAATTCCTTCATTGAGATCTCTTCTACCCTTTAGCCTCTGAGATGGGGTCCCTTTTAAGGCCTCCCATGCCAGTGTACTTCTACAAGATGTGTATGGCTCACTATGACAGCTTCCTTGTCCCTCCATGGGGTAAATCTGCAAGTGTGTACAGTTCTTGGGACAGCCACGGAGCTTTGCTCTCCCATCCAGCAATCTGACCAATCTTTAAACTTTTGAATCAGATGTTAATCCCATCCCCCAAATTCCAGGAGACTGGTGCCAAACTCCAGGTGGTTCTGTTGAAGCTGTTCTTTGGGCTTGACCTGTGTAGGAAATGCCACAGCACCGGTACCTCTTTCCAATGGCCTCATCAGGTTCTCAGTGAGATCTCAGCTTGGAGGTGTGTGGTCCAGCCCCTCACTTACAGTGTTGGAGTACTTGATACCTGTTTTGTTACTGACATTTGGAGCCTCTAATGAAAACCAAAAGACTCAAATTTAGCATCCTGCCAACCAGTTATTCAAAAGGCAGAGGGAGATCAGGCATGTAGAGTTTAGGTCACTGTTATCATATTCTTGACATCATTTCTTTATGGTCTAACGTGTTGCAATGTATCACTAATTACTACAAAACAGAGTAAATATTCCTTTTGAATTATGAATAAATGAATACATTTAAGTGAATGAATCACTATACAAAGGCACGTAATACATTTGTAGCCTCCCAAATCCTACTATCCAGCAACAAAAAGGACCCAGTGAATTCCTTTGAACCAGAGATAAGATTAGACTATATATTTGACATTATAGCCACCATAATATATATACATATACATATAAACTCTTCTGTAATTTTTACATATAGGCCTGTTTTTTCCTATGTCTATACCTATAAGTTTACTCATTTATTTTATTAGTAGTGCATAGTATTCAATCATATGGGTGTGCCTTAATGTATTTATGTATTTAACAAATTTCCCTTCTGATGAACTTTTAAGTCTAGTTTTTACTATTATAAGTACCACTGCATGAACATGAATTTCTCATACATCCTGGCCCACTTTGATATATATTTCACTTTTTTATTGTTTGCTGGTAGAAATTATGAATGCAGTCAATTTTTATCTATTGATTTTATACCCATTGGCCTTGCTAAATTCATTTATGAATTCTAACAGTTCATTTGTAGATTCTTTGTAATTTTCTAAGTACATAGTTGTGTCTGGAAATAAGTTTCATTTCTTTCTTCCAAGTCTGTATATCTTTTATTCATGTTATTTCCCTTATTGCACTGGCTCATACCTCTAGTACAGTGTTACCTAGAAGTGTTGATAGTAGGCATCCTTACCTTATTCTTGATCAAAGGGAAGGCAGTCAACAGTTTGCATCATGTTTTTTCTAGAGTGTGTAGATCTCCTCTAGCAGAATAAGGAAGTTCCATTCTATTTCTAAGTTTGCTGAGAACCTTGATTCAGTATGGATGTTGAAATTTATCAAATGCTTTTGCATTTATTAAGATGATCGTGATTTTTCTCCTTTAATTCGTTAGTTGACCCTTGAAGAACACAGATTTGAACTGCACAGTCCTGCTTATAGGCTAATTTTTTTCTTTTTTCTTTTTTTTTTTAATGATTTATTTTATTGTTCTTGACAGAGAGAGACAGACACAGAGAGAGACAGAGAGAAGGGGGAGGGCCCAAAGCAGTCACCGTAGTTGCATGTCATTGGTTTTTTGACATAGTTTCATTACACACAGGTGGGCAGGAGCTGTGCAGGGCGGGAACTGGGCTAGGGGCCTCCCACATGGGAGACATGCCCCCGCAAGCTGGGGGCCAATCCAGGAGCCTCCTACATGGGAAGCTCGCCCTGGCGAGAACTGAACTGGGGTCACACCCTATTTGGTCAGCATATGGGTTGCCACAGGCCAGGACCAGGACTCAATCTTTGGACCCCAGGGCTACAAAGTGAGCAACTTAACCCACTGAGCCATTCTGGCTTCCGTAACTTTTTTTTCCAATAAATATAGTCAACCCTCCATATCCATGGGTTTTGTACTCATAGAATCAACCAACTGCTGATTGAAACTAGCATCTTCAGGCCACAGTTGGGAATCAGCAGATGTGGAAAGCTAACTATATGCATTGTTCTACACTGTTTTATATGAGGGACTTGAGAATCCTCTGCTTTTTGTATATGTGTGGAGTCCTGGAATCAATCCCTGTAGATACCAAGGGCCAGCTATAGTTAAGTTTTTGGGGAGTCAAAAATTATATGCAGCTTTTCAATTGTGTGAGGGGTCAGTACCCTAAGCCCCCTGTTCAAAGATCAACTGGATATCATTTTTACCTATATTATATTTAAATGTTGCTTTAAATTAAAAGTCATTCACATGAGATTTGTTTATATACAGATGAGACTATAGCAGGCCATTCATTTCAATTGGGTCATTTTCTTTTGAGCTTTGGTTTAAGCAGTTTAGTTACAAGTGTTTATTATTACTGTATGCCAGGCCCTTTACTAAGTACTTTGTGTATATTATCTTATATAAGGGCTGTCTGGAAAGTATCCAGCCAGGTAATATGAAAAATAGAGACATTCATGGCTGGATTTCTTTCTGGACAACCCTTGTAAATCATCTCAAAACTTGATGAGATAAATACTATTATTCCTATTTTTCAGACAAGGAAACTCATTCTGAGAGTGAGTGACTTGCCTCAGGTCACAGCTGTCCAAGATAAGATTTATACTGGTCTGTCTTCAAAACACTTGCTCTAAAGACATACCAGTGTTTTTAAACTCTATTAGCTCATCAAAATTGCATGAGAAACAGTTGTATAATACACTGCTCCAGGCTGTAGCCAGACTGCTTCTGAGGAAAGAGTGTGCCATTCTCAGTGCACAAGGTGAAAATAAGTGAACTAACCATTTGAGTTAAGAAGCTGAAAGAAAATGGCAAAATCCAATGAAAGTAAATAGAAGAAGTAAATTTTTTAAAACATAGAAGGCAATAACTTCTGTGAAACCATAACATTAAAATTCTGATGGTTACATTTTCCTTTTTGTTTTTTAGGTCTAAAGGCATCACGAATGGTCAGGCTCAACTACTCTGGTTTCTACAGACTTTCCTCTTTGGGATAGCCTCTCTCTCCATCTTGATTGCTTACAGACCAAAACGCCAAAAACACACTTGAAGAAGATATACAAATACTTTCTCTATGCTTTCATACCCAAACTCACCTTTTTGGGGGGGATTGTTTATTCCATCTTTCCACCTTCTAGAAAATTAAGACCTCTGGTTATGTATCGTATCATATGCTCTAGCTGAACTTTACTAGGTAATAGGAAAAGATTGATTTTAGCTTTTCAGTTCTGCAGACTAGCCAATTTGCCAAGGGCTTCCTCCTACCTTCTGATTTCCTTGGCTGTGTTGGTGCTGTCTCCCCATCATCTGGTTGAAGCCCTGGACTAAATTTGCTTGTTGGCCTACCTTTGCTCCTACCTTCTGACTAAAACACAGTACCCTTACCACCACCATCTTAGCTCTCCTTTACCCAAATTTGTTTCCATCTTTCTGGACTAAGATGGAGTGACACATCCGTAACCTGTCAATTTCACACACATTTATTAGCACCTGTGAGTCGGGCTCTTACCCTCCAAACTTCCATTTTTCACACTGCTGAGAAAGATACAGAAGATGAGCAAATGTGTGGAGTGGGTGGGCTGAGCAGTTACATAGAGGCACAAAGGACCTACTGACACCCAAGAGTAGAGGACTGGAGAATGCTCTCCCGGGTCCTACCAGCCAGAGTGCTCCTTCCCTCCACATGGCCCCTGGGACAAAGTGCTGTATAGTCTACAGGGGTCTGATGGCCACTGCTAGATTACACCTTCAAGTCAGGATCATATCTTAGACTGCTTTATTTTTCCTCTAGCACCTGCCCATTGCCTTGCACACAAGTGTTCTATTGGTGTTTATTGAATTAAGGAGGGAAACTTCACCTTTCAGTGTCAGTCCAATTTAAATGTGAAAACTGCAGAATCCAGTCAGTGTACTCTCAACGAAAAGCCGAGGACTGCCCTTGCCTGGAAGTACCACCTCTCTGTGGGTCCCCTGGTGGGAAACTTGTATCTTTTTCACACTTTCCTATTCTCGGTCCCTTTCTCCAGACTGTAGATGTCTCCCTCCAGCTCTGGCTTTCTCCAACTCAGTCATTTGTGTTCTAGAGACTGTAGTCCACAGCTGGTCATACTCATCACTGTCTCCCCCGTTCACTTTGTGATACCTTATTACTTCTGACTGGCTGGAGCAGGACATTCATTGACTCTGACCCCTAACTCTTGTAGAACGTCACCTCCAAGAACCACGAGGGCTCCTTTCCTGGAGAACCACCTGCTTGTTCTCCAGGGACAAGACCTTATTTTCCTTCCATGATGCAATAGGACATGTTATTTTCTTTAAGCAATGATTTATGAGAACCCCCCAAAAAAAGGCCCCAAGATAAAGCACCATCTTGAAAGATGATGAACTATTGTTTCTGGTGGAGATCAATTTCTATAAATCTCAATCTTTCTATCTCCTCTGATTAAGGGTTTGCTTTTTGGTGAGGAAAAAGATCTTAGAATTAAACATCATGGAAATCCAACCCAGATATTTGAAAAGCATGGTCCTCTCCAAGAAGAAGAATGATAAGGAACAATATGGCAGATTACTGAATGAAATTATTAACTTGAATAAAATGCTGTGAATTATCTCTCCAAACAAATGTTGTTTTTCTATGTCAGTTTTAATATGTTGTCACACCTCTGATCCTACTTTTTGTCAAATAGATACTATTATGGAACTGTTTGTCCAGTTTAGATATCAGGGATTTTTTTTTCCACTGATAGATACAGAATGCCTAATTGTAGGGTATATGCTCCTCATGTTTATAGAGTTGCCCACAGCCCATGTAACCCTTCCACACACACTAAGCTTAGGTGAACATGAGCCTCCTTTCATTGCAGGATTGTCCTCTAGTCTCCATTTAAATTTTATTCAGTGTTTGATATGGTCTCACAAGTGAGGAGGAGTATTCTGACATTTTAAATGCCAAAAATGTAAAATCCTGCAATGTTATTTGGGGTATTATCATGGCTTACATCAAAGAAGGATCTTTAGGAAGCACATGATGCAGGTCATCAAAGTAAAATAACAGCATCACAGGGAGAGAGGACAGTCTAACTGAATCTTGTGTTTCTCCCCTCCCCGACAGCTCAAAAGCTTAGAAGCTTGTGAAGCAAAAAATAAACAAGAAATGGAGACATCTTGGCTTTGTATTGCAGTCATAGTGGTGATATAACAGAAACATCTTTATGTTGTTTTGGATGAGAAAGGGCCAGAGGCATTTTGATGGAAGCAACCATGGAGGCCAAACAAACTAGACTGTTGTTACCCACCTCTTTCCCACACCCCCAAAGATGTCAAAACCAGGTAGAGATTGGAAGAACAAAAATGAACCAATGGAAGAGAAAAATCAACAAAACACTAATGACCTCACAATTTAAATAGTAACAGGCCTGATTTGTAAACACTATTCCCTACATTCAACATGTTTATGACTGCCATCCAAGTGTAAACATGTTTTATAAGCCATGGTTTTAAAACAAATTGGGTTTAAGAGGTTGTATTTCTATGTAAGAGGTTATATATTTAGCTAAAGAGGTTCTTTAGCAAAACAACTTGCCATCTGAGAGCCTGTGTTTACATGGAGAGTCTGAAAACAGAAGTTGATGAACCTGCCACAGGTCAGAGAACAAAGTGCAATCACATTTTTATCTTTGCCCCAGCCCTTCTGCAGCCTTACCTTATTAACTACCACTCTTTGTTTAGCAGCCTGGGTTGTATTTATCTTCTCTTCCTCATTAGCACAAACAAACAAAAATGGAAGTGGGGTAGCTGAGCAATGTATTTGAAGTCTGTGAGTCCCTTCTCTGAAAGGTCCGTTGTCCACATCAAATTGGGAATTACGGTTCCCTTTTCATTAAGGTTGGACAATGAAAGTCTATAGTTATCAACTCACATGTTTCTTTCTGAAGAGGAAATCTATACTCTGATCCCACAGTGGACATTTGAAAGTCCTCTTCAAAATACTGTATTTGCAATTTCTAGCAAACACTTTAAGGTGGTTCCCTAAGCTTTCTTAATAGGATTGAATATACCAATTGCCTCATTTCTGTTTATAATGAGTCATAAAGTTGGATTAGTGAAAATACTTTTGGCATACTAATAATGTTCAGGGAAATATTCATGGAAGAACTCTTCCTTTTTCCTTGTACCAATACATTGTACAGGATATTATTAGTGAATAAAAATTGCCACTAAAACTGAAATCTTGACATGCAATAAGTGAGAGGAATGGCATGTATGCTATAAAGTAGGGAAGTGTTCCCAAAACTCAGGCATGGAGGGACCACCCTCACGACTTTATTCATGTCCACACTACATCTGAATTTACTTTAAAAAAAAAAAAATCTAAGAATAACTATGAAATATCAGGCCTAGTTCATTATGTTTTTCTCTAATACATGCAAGAATAAAGTATAATTATTACCTAAGTCACCATGCATACTAATGATACATTCAGCACACTATTAATAACCAAAAAGTATTACACTACTTACTGAAATTGAAATGTGAGGTTTGACCTGGGTCTAGCCACAGGATTTTAGGTAAGTTTATTACCATCCTGGACCTGTTTTATCATTAAAAGGTATGAATCTGGGGAAGCCAGGATGGCTCGGTGGGTTGAGTGCTCACTTTGCAGAGCCGGGGACTGGGGATCAAATCCCGGCCCCGGCCCAAGTGGACCCATATGCTGAACTGGGGAGCTCCCCCAGTTCAGTTCTCTCTCTGTCTCTGTATCTGTCTCTGTATCTCTGTCAAAAATAAATAATATATATATAAAAAAAATTTGCTATTAAAAAAAAATATGAATCTTACACTGTGTGACTGGGTTGAAAACAGAATGATAAGTTTAAATGAAATCATAAAGCAACTGTGTGAACCGAACTCATTAAACAGGAATATAGTTTTACTGGGAGGTTAGTAAATGCTGATGATGCATCATGTGCGTCTCAAACTTGACCATGCAGATGGATCACATGAGACCTGGTGAAAACAAAGGTTCTGATCCAGTGAGTGTGGAGAGATCCATGATTCTGCATGTCTACCAGGCTTTCTGGTGATGTTAATGCTGCTGATCTGCAGACCACATTGTGTCTTAGAAAAAAATTTAGAATTTAACTGTTTGACTCTGATTTCAGGAGGCTTGTGTGATTTCTATATGTACCAACATGTTTCTATCAGTAAAAAAAAAAGGAGGGGTGGGTGGGAGGGAGGAAGGAAGGATGGCTCAGCAAATTAAGTGCTAGCTTTGTAGCCTTGGTGACCAAGGATCAAATCCCGACCCTGGCCCATCCAGATCCATATGCTGAACTGAGGTGCACTTCCTTCCCATGCAGGAGGCCCCAGGCCCAGTTCCCGCCCTTTGTGGCCCCCCGCCCACCTGTGTGGAAGGAAACTGTTGAAAACTGATGACATACAACTATGGAGACTGCTCTGGGCCCTCCCCACTTCTCTCTGTCTGTCTCTGTCTCTGTCAAAACTAATAAAATAAATCTTAAAAAAAATATTTTTTTAAAAAACATTTATTGAGTTTGACAGAGAAGGGGGAGGGCCCAGAGCAGTCTCCATAGTTGTACGTCATCAGTTTTCTTTTTTTTAAGATTTATTTTTATTGTTTTTGACAGACAGGGAGAGAGAGGGAGATACAGAGACAGACAGAAGGGGGAGTGCCCAGAACAGTCTCCATAGTTGCACATCATTGGTTTTTCCACATAGTTTGATTCCACAGGTGGGCGAGGGGCTGCACAGGGCAGGAACTGGGCCAGGGTCTCACCCCAGTGAGAACCAAACTGGGGGCACTCCCCAGTTTAGCATATGGGTCCATACGGGCTGGGACCGGGATTCAATCCTTGGTCCCCAGGGCTGCAAAGTGAGCATTCAACCCGCTGAGCCATCCCGGCTTCCCCATGTCATCAGTTTTCAATACGGTTTCTTTCCACACAGATGAGCGGGAGTGGGGGCGTGCAGGGTAAGAACTGGGCTGGGCGTCTCCCACATGGGAGGCACACCCCCTTGAGCCAGGGGCCAAACTGGAGGGCAAGAACCAAACTGGGGGCCTCCCACATGGGAAGCACACCCCAGTTCAGCATATGGGTCTGCACAGGCCAGGACCAGGATTCAATACTTGGTCACAAGGACTGCAAAGTGAGCATTTAACCCGCTGAGCCATCAGCTTCCCCAATAAAATAAATCTTTAAAAAAAAAAATAGAACCCCCTCATTGGAGCTCAGCACTCAATTTAAACAATTGGTAAAGAGCACACCTGCATACCCCTCCCTTCTTGAGAATAAAAGTTTGAGATTGAGGTCTTTGGAAGTAAAAAGAATGAAAAAATTTATTAACTAGTTTTTTGTTTGTTTTTTTATATATTTTTATATTTATAGAGAGTAATTATTTTATCTTCAGTGCATATTTATTTCTATTTTACTTTTGACAGATAGAGAGAGAGACAGAGACAGAGACAGCTAGAGAACCGAACTGTGGGAACTCCCCAGTTCAGCATGTGGGTCCTGCCTGGGCCGGAGCCGGGATTCGATCCTCGGTCCTCGTGGCCTCAAAGCTAGCGCT
>PVKE010006763.1:0-36468 GCA_004027555.1 Craseonycteris thonglongyai
GGTTGTGTTATAAGTGATCAGGGAATGGGGACTGATGGTCATTTCAGCAGTGATCAGTGATACTTCCAAGAAAAGTGTTATAAGAAAATGACCTAGTCTTGTCTACAAGAGAACAAAACCATCTCTATCTATTGATCTATCTGTCGGTCTATTAATATATGCATCATTTATCATCTTCTATCATCTATCATCATCTGTCACCTATTTATTGTTTAATCTATCTCAGGAATAAGAAGGAATCATTATAGGTATAATTACAAAAACTTTTGCAGAAAAGATCTTTCAGGCAAAAGGACTTTAATGATCCTATTCTGATGGTCATGCTACTAATGTGAGTCCAGTGTTACTATTTTCTTGTGGTAACTAATAATGGTCAACACCTTTCCCATAAAGAACACAAGTAAATTTCCCTTGCACAATTGCTGTGTAAGTCTGTGATACATTTCTTAGTTACTCAGGAAAAACGATGCTTCATGTTTAGGTAGTATAACAGTTGTGAAATATAAATTGCTTTGATAGTATTTAGAAGTCTTTTTTGAGTGTCCATGAACAGCTCTCTAAAGTTTATTGACTTGATTTTCTGTACTTTCACACACATACAGAATGCTACAGATTATCTAATACTTCCTTCTCAATCCTTTTATTCTTTTATTATTTTTTTTCTTGCTTCCTAGTTTCTGTTATTGCATTGTGATTTGGAGCTGCATATTTTTTTAGCTTGTGTATGGGTAAGCTGCATTTGAAAAATATCTAATTATACATTGCAGAAAATTAGAGTTGATAAGTGAAATAAATGTGACATCATGAAAATAGTGATGTGGTCTTTATAAATGGAAAGTAACAATCATCTTTTTGGTCAGCTAGACTGCAATTTCTTGATTAGTTCAATGGCCTTGGAAACTTTATTTGAGGGAAAGCATGAGTTTGAGATGGAGTGTCTGGACTGATTAGTTTAACATTCACTTCGACTTTTTTTAGTCTTGGTTTGGAAATTTTTCATTTTTGAGGAAATAGAACAGTAGGGTTTAGGTACAGGACATTACTAAGAAAAATATTTGGATATATATGTATAATATATATATAATATATATATATATTTAATATTTTTATATAAACATATATCATATATAATATGTACATTATATATTACATATTTTTTTTCCTAAATTGGCTAATACCAGTATTTTTTATATTGAGAATTAATCTCAGAGGCATTACAAGAGGTGAAGCAGATGTTGACTACATGTTGTTCTTATTATCCTAAGAAAGAAATATTAACTAGTGCATATCAAATCAATAATTTATAGCCTGGGATTTATAGGCTTTGAAAAGCCTACCCATTTTATGAAAAATTTTGTGTGTTGAAGAATTTTTCTAGGAAGAGGTGTTTTTTTAAAGATTTGGTTTTATTGTTTTTGACCGAGAGAGAGAGAAAGAGAGAGAGACAGAGACAGAGAGAAGAGGGAGGGCCCAGAGCGGTCTCCATAGTTGCACGTCATTAGTTTCCTGCATGGTTTCATTCCACAGGTGGGTACGGGGCTGCGCAGGGCAGAAACTGGGCTGGGACCTCCTGAATGGAGCTCGCCCCGGTGAGAACTGAACTGGGGACACACCCCACTTCAGCATGTGAGTCCTGCACAGGCCAATGCTGAGATTCGATCCTCAGATCCCGGGGCTGCAAATGAGTGCTCAACCCTGCTTCCCCTGGGAAGAAATTTTTATGAGATACTCAGTAGGCCTCAGTGTCCCATCAGAACTTTTAAGATCACTCTAAAAGAATTTCTGTATAGGCTTCAGTATGATCTCTTGTTACATTAAAAGCATTGCCATTGAAATTGGAACAGTTTTATTTTTATGTGCCAAATGATTTTTTTCAAAAATGTAAAATTCTATCACCTTGCTGCTTTAAATCTTCCAGTGGATGTCCTTTGTAAGCTCTGAACTTTTTTTTTTAATTTTTTTATCATGACCTATGGCATCATCTATGATCTGTTCCTTGCCTTGCTGTATGATCTGATCACCAATTATACCATCACAGTGCACTTCCCTTCCCAATCCCTATTCTGGCTGGCACCATAAACCACCACATTCTTTACATTTTATCTTTACTGGTCTTCTCTTTGTTCATTGAACATGCCAGGCCATTCCTTTCCCTGGAATGTGATTTCCCTAGACTTCCTAGCTCTGCCTGGCTACTGCTTCTCCCTCACTTCTCTTGTCACCTGTCAGCTCTTCAGAAAAGCTTTAAGAAGCCCCCTACTTAGAGTTTTCTGTCCCCCTACATGAGCAAACATGAGCAAAATGTCTCAGTTTGCTCTCTAGCCCATTACCCTATTTTATTTTTGTTTCACTGACATTTATCTGATGGATATCTCCCTTATTTATTTGGCAGTATGTCTACCTATTTGTTAGATGACTTCTCACTAGACTGTCTAGAACCAAGCTTGTCCAATCCGTGACCCATGGGCCACATGCAGCCCAGAATGGCTTTGAATGTGGCTCCACACAAATTTGTAAACTTTCTTAAAATATTATGATATGCATTATTATTATTATTATTATTATTTTGTTATTCTTTTTAGCTCATAGGCTATCATTAGTGTTAGTGTATTTTATGTGTGGCCCAAGACAATTCTTCTTCTTCCAATGTGGGCCAGGGAAGCCAAAAGGTTGTATACTCCTGCTCTAAACTCTAAGCTCAGTGGGCAGGACCTGGTCTTGCTGACTTCTGCACCTTGAGTTGCCAGCAGAGTACCTAGTGCATAGCAAACACTCAAAGAAAATTAGCTGAATGGGTGAATGAACATTTTGTAAAAATGTACATCATTTCCAGTGGCATATCTTTGAACAAAAATGGTTTTTCTGTTTTCAAGGAATAAAGAGGTTACCCTCATGACTTAAATTTAAATTAACTCCTATTGCTTCATTCAGTAGTCATTAAGCTAACATACAGTAGGTACCAATTCCATGTGCCATGTTAATCCATGGGAAGGTGAGAATATAAAAATGAACAAACTATGGTCTATATCCTTACATAGCACATTAGATAACAAAGTAAAAAGGGACAGTTACTGTATACTATGATGTATTCATGATTGATAGAGGTATAAAGTTATGTGTGCACAATGATCGTTAGGTGAGTTGGGATTAGTAAGCCTCTAGAAGAGGTTTTAAGCTAGAACTTGAAAGATGAGTAGGAGATCCATTTAGGACAAGAGAGAATTGAACGTGAATAATCACTTTGGCCCAGAAGTAAAAAGACATTAGGAAATGTGGCATTTTCAGGATCCAGTGAATAGTTGTGACCAAAGGTGAAAGTACATGGAAGAGTAACAGAATGCAGTTTGAGAGCTGAATCAGGACCAGAGTTTTAAGGAACTTTGTATTCCATGTTAAAGAACTTGAACTCATCCCTTCATGGCAGATTTGGGGGGTGGGGTGGGGGTGGGTGGGTGATAAAATATAGAGCCTGATTAGTGTGTCTTGAATGTGCTTGATAATTACACGGCCTTACCAAATTACAATTTAGTAATAGTAGAGGACAAGAAGCTTGTGAGCTGAGAATAGGTTTTAGTTAACTTTCATTTTGTTAAATTTAACAATTATTGTTATCTCTCATTCAACATTAGACCTGTGTTCTATCCTCTAACTTTTAAATATTTATTTTTATTGTTTTTGACAGAGAGAGAGAGAGAGAGAGAAAGAGAGAAAGTTACAGAGACAGGGAGAAGGGGGAGAGCCCAGAACAGTCTCCATAGTTGCACATCTTTGGTTTTTCCACATAGTTTCATTCCACAGGTGGGCGCGGGGCTGCACAGGGCAGGAGCTGGGCCGGGGTCTCGCCCTGGTGAGAACTGAACTGGGGGCACTCCCCAGTTCAGCATATGGGTCCACACAGGCCAGGGCCGGGATTCAATCCTCGGTCCCCAGGGCTGCAAAGTGAGCACTTAACCTACTGAGCCATCCCGTCTTCCCCATATCCTCTAACTTTTAGATGTAAATTTAATAACAGCATTGTAGCTGATGGTTAAAACAATCACTCAATGTTTTCAGTAATGTAGTATGGATGTTTTGTTGAGAGTAAACAACACATGCAAAAATAAAGGGGCAGAGCAATATCTTTTCAATTGTATCTGTTTGTGCTTAACTCATCAGATTGTCTTTGGTAGGAGGTTTGCATTTATTCATATGCATTGGCCTGGTGGTAAATGTTGAGGAGGATAGTGTTTAAGAGCAAGCAGACTGAGTAATTGTAGCTGGAATTGCAAATTATTGCAACCTCCTTGAAAGACAATTTGGCAATTTATAGCAGTTAAAATTGCAAATATTGGGATGCTGGTTGAGTGCTTGCCTAGCAATGACGAGGTCTGGGGATTGAATCCTGGCCCTGGCCAGTGCAAACCCACATGCTTAACTGCAGTGCAACTGGTAACTGTTAAGATGGTGGCAAAGATTCTCACCTCCCCTGTGGGAGGCCCCCAGTTTGGTTTCTGTCCTGCACGGCCCTACATCCACCTGTGTGGAATGAATCTATGTCAGAACTGATGATGTACAACTATGGAGACTGCTCTGGGCCCTCACCTCTTCTCTCTCTCTTTCTCACAATACAATAAATTTTAAAAAATAATTAAAAAAAAAAGAGAATGTTATAGATGTGTCCATGCAGATATGGAAATATCTCAAAGACTTAAAGTGAAAAAAGGATTTCAGGATGGCATCTCCCTACTTCTATTTAAAAAGATGGAAGTATGAATATATGCACATGTATATATTTTATAGTTATAGACGTTATAGTTATTAATGAAAAAATTATCGATGAAACTCTTCTTTGAGATTTAAGACTGGAAGATAGAGAAGGGCATAGATTTTCTTATTTTTATAACACTACTGATATTGCTGCTAACAATAAATACTGTTTTAGGGGGTAGAGAGTAAAGTATATACTGTATTGCCATCATAATTACATTTTTAAATAGCTCACCTCTCAGTTGTGAGTTGGAAGAATTTGGGATTGGGAACAAAAGATAGGGGATGGAAAAAAAATTGATGAAATATTTCAGTATCTGTCTAATTCAGACATTACTGTGAGGGAAAATAGCTGGAATGATAATTTTTTTTCTATAGTCCTTATTATGCTTAACTTGAGAATATACCAAAAGTGACCACTCAAGTGAAGATTAAGCTCTGTTTTACTTTGGAGAAGGAAATAGCACAGAGGAAAAAAATTTAAATATTATACATTGCCTATTAAAGTGTAGTGTTTCCCTATTCTCAGCATAGGTCATGGATATGTCATTAATCTCAGATTAATAGAGTATGATAGTTTGGTTTTAGATAAAAGATTTGTTCTTTAAAATTTGATGTACTGATATAGGCCCTGCTATTTAAAAACAACAACAGCAGCAGCAGCAACAACAACAATAAGAACAAATGGATTTATCTCCATGACATTGTATTTTGAGTTTAGAAATTTTGGCCTGTTCTGCCTGAAACAGTTCATTATTAACCAATATCCAGTGTTTTCCTTCTCAGTGATTTAGGATGCCTGTTATTTTCCTCTAGATTATTATATGCATAAATATTTTTAACTGGTTCAGGGCCAAATATGTTGCTCTTTTCTGTACCTTATTAATGATTTTTGTATCCTTGAAAATCTTCCAAACTATCTCATGGTTTTGTGGGAAGCAGCAGCAACAGAGAAAGAAGGAGATGAGATGATATATGGTATGGACTAAAGCTTAGTGTATCAGTAGGAGTTAAGAGGAACACTGAGAAAACAAAAAATCACAAAACATGAAGGTCTTAATTCATAAATGCCACCATAAATTTTCTGTGATAATTATTACAAAGTGGAAAACAACATATACTATGTTAAATTTTTGTAAAATCATTTTGAAGAAATGAGCATAAAGTTAGGATAGAAGTAGCATATGGAGTTGAGAGAAATTATAACCTGAAAACAAATGAAATATTTCTTTATTTCATTTGAGGGAACCTAAAGCTTAGAAAAGGTAATACATCTTGCTAAGTTTGTCTTCTAATATTTTCTACCTTGGTGGCACATATGACCAAAATGTCAGTTTCATCAGTTCATTCCTTCTCATGGATTCTGAAAACTTAAGTGCAGTTGAAGATTAGATTTGTATATTAGTATTTTACATTCTCAGTTTGGACAGGGGTGCTACCGAGATGATAGTCAAATGGAGAGGTAAATCCATCTAATCAGTGGTGGTAAGCAATGACTTTGTATAAATAGAGAACCTGTTTGGAAAAAGAAGTTTGATTTGGCTTCTTGAGTTGAGGTATGTCTGTTAAGAATTCTAATCCAAAAGATCCAAAGAAATAAAAGGAAAGCATACCCAAAGTGGATCCAGCTCCATGCTTCCATGTGTCCTGCTGATGTTCCAACCGTCAAGTGTTGAAAAGCCACAAGTGGTTTTCTTGATGATAAAGTTAGTGGTTAGTACTAAAAATAGACTCAGAACGAGGCCTAGAAGAAGAAATTATTAAAGATGATCTGGTTAAAAATACCTCTGCCCAGAATACTATATATTTCTAGAATGATTGATTTCTAAGGTGAGGAGTCATTAGAATTATTCATGTTTCTAGGACCCATTTTCAGAATAAGGGGTACATAGAATGTGTCCTGATAAAATGGTACACTGCTTCTCTTTAGCCACCCTGTGGAAATGTGTCAGCCCAGAGGACTGCTTGAAAAAATGCACATTGGTAAATTTGCCTATTAACGTCAACACACAAAGTGCAGTGGCTGCTGTGGGGTGTACTTGAGTGGATGTGTGGCAAAAAGCTATGTATTAACCTATTTAGTGTGAAGGTGATTGATGCACCGTCACTCTTTAGAAATGGGTTATGGTATACTTTCAGAACTTTGCAGTCTTATATCCAGGTTCTAGTTCAGCTCTGCCATTTCCTTTTTGCATGTCATTGAGCAAGTTGCTTAATCTGAGACTCAGTTTACTCTGTTTGTTAAAAAGAGATTGTTAGAGAAACCTATAAATGAGCTATTGTGAACATTTAATAAATTAATACATGCAAAGAGCTTACAATACTAGGCACACACTAGTATACTTTTATTATTTACATTTTTGAGGTGAAATTTGTGAAAATAAATTATTCTCTTATAGTGATAAATATCTTTAGTTATCTAAAATATAAGTTTAAAGGATTTTTTGTTTGTATAAATTAAGTTTTTGTTTGTTTGTTTGTTTGTTTTGTAAATACTTTTCCTAGTTGGAGTAAAAAGATTGATTTTGTTGAATATTCTAAGTAATTGAAGCATTTTGCTCAGACAATCCCAAAGCAATTTTTAAAAGTTTTCTTCCTGGGGATGCTGAGTTAGCTCAGCAGGTTGAGTACTTGTTTTGCAACTGCAAGGTCTGGGGATCGAATTCTGTTCCCTGCTTGTGCAAACCCATATGCTGAACTGTGGCACAGCTGGTGACCACTGGCATAGTAGTGAAGGTTCTCAGCCCCCATGTGAGAGGCCCCCAGTTAAGTTCCTACCCCACGGGACCCCTCATCCACCTGTGTGGGATGAAACAATGTCACAACTAATGATGTGCAACTATGGAGACTGCTCTGGGCCCTTCTCCTTCTCTCTCTCTCTCACCTTCTCTCCCTGCCCCCCCCCCAAAAGCTTTGTTCCCAAGGAGAAAAAAAAAATTTAAGCTTCACTGGGAAATGCTTTATAAATTCTATTGATAGTAATATATAATATATTCATCACACATATATGACTATAAAACAGTAAATATTTTTTAAATTTATAAAATCACATCATTTTGTTTAATTTTTTGGTATTAAATAACATGAGCTGCCTTGGGTATAATAATCATTACTAGAAAATGTGAGTAGTCATTCCCTCCCTGACCCCCTGAGACAGTTCTGGAGTTAATACAGTAAATTCACTTAGAAAGCTCCTGAGTAGGCTATCTGAAAAGGTTGTTGAAGAAACCAGTTGGTTAAAATGCATTTGGATGACCTGAACACATAGTTGTTATGTCTCTAAATCCCAGACATACTTTATTAGGACAATCCAGCTTGTTTGCTATTTCTATCTCCTCATTATCAACACGTTATGGTATGGCCTCTTCCCCCTCTCTTCCAATGCCAAGAATTTGGCAGGGACACCATGTTAGCAAGTCAAGTCAGAGACTGGGGGAGGGTAGGGAGAAACTCCGATAGCCTCACACTGCTGCAGGGGTAGGAAAATGTGTTGTCTAAACATTTTGCCACTGTGTGAAGATTGATAATGGATGTTTTTAGTTTCTTTACTTGAAGAATTTGAGGAAATAATAAAATCTCTTGTGTTCCTAGAAACACTTCAGAAAAATTATATTCGTTCTAGTTTATAGTTTCTTATATATAAAGTCTGTAAATCTCAAAGCTTCAAAACTCTTTGCTTTTATACCTTTTTTTCCAAATTATTCTAATATTATAGAAGCTCAATAAATTGAGGAAAATAAAGGAATTGCCCTCTAGGTCTTATTTTGTAGTTTCCATAATAAAAAACAACTCAACTGAATATCGTGTAATTTATTATTATGTGAGTGACTCTGTTAATGGGCTGTGTAGATCCTCTTCTAATATATCAGGGCATAAAGAAAACAGATATGGAAAGCCATTCTTTGTCATTGTTCACAGTGTTGTAAAAGTAGTGATGTAAAACAGTCAGATGTAGGACTCCCTTGACAGTTACAGAGGATTTTTGATTTTGGGAGTTATTTAAGATCTTTGAAATTTATCTTACGACTTTCACAGAATTATGGATTATCAAATTTATAATGGTTAAACAAATTATCTTATCTCCAATGTATGTATGTAATTTTATGTACTACAAATTCAGTTCTCACAGACCCTCTTTTTCATAAAGAACTCTTCAGATTGACTCACTGTCTTTCTTTCGGATGACTTCCTGAAGTATTTTCTGTACTTTGCTAGAATGCTTTAAAAATCATCAAAAATTAAGATTATTTATTTACTTTTCAAAAGCCACAAATTATGTTTTCACAGCAACCTAAAGATATTTTCTATAATATTTTCACATTATAAAATATTAAGTTTTTATAAAAAAGGGTCAGTTTACCTATATATATATAGTGATATTTATGATAAAGCAAGTAAATTATGATTCCTTTCCCACCACATGGAGGAAGAAAATATGTGTATGTTTTGTTCACAAATTTATTATTTATATATATTAAAATTTCTTTATCTGGTTCTTAGAAATATCTCATACATAACTCAAACACCGTAATGATAGCAAGTATAAAGTTATCAATGTAAGTAGAAACTCAGTAATTTAGAAATTGATACATAGAACCTTTTAAAAATATATACTTTTTATTAGCAAAGCATACGACTTTATATGGCACTTCTTATTTAATTGTTACTGACATATTTAAAATATAGTAATGGATTTTCATGTTTAAAAAAACTAAATTAAATAATAAGGTGGAACTTTAGTAATCTGAGAAAAAATAAAGACATAAGTGAAATGGTATCTATCATAGCTTCTTTAGAGAAAAACATGTCATTCTCTAGTCCAGATTTATGCCCTGAGTATAAAAGTGAATAAAAACTTTTTTCCAAAACCTTGATTCCTTCATGTTTTCATCATACCAAGAAAAATGGAAATGCTGTCTCTATAAATTTACATGCATCTTATTTTACATTGTAGTAACACTTATTAAATATATGGCTAAGACATTGAGGTTTTCTTGTGTGCAGAAAAAATGAATGCAAATTAAAAGAGAAATGGCTTATTCATAAATTAAAGAAACAAATTGTTCCCTTGGGTGCCTCCTTAATTGATGAAGAGCAAATAAGTAGGGAAGTAGGGTACAGTTAACTAGACATGCAGAGAAGGGCCGGCATATCTCTCAGGACTGGGGTTAGAACCTCAGGCTTTCTAAGTGTGAGGGATTTGTAAATGAAGCTACTTTGTTCCTGTCAGTATTAATATGTGGATAAAAATCTATGTTTTCAAAGCTCTTACAGCATTTTTTTTTGTATTCCTTCTTTATTTTTAAAAGTAGTTTTATGTTATTTTTGTACTATTAACATTCTACACTTATGACATTTCTGCCCCCTCACTACCAACATCAAACAATAGAACTGCTTCAATTAAGAAACAGAACATCAGCCCCTGGCATCTTATTCTGTTGTTTTCTCTCTCTCTCTCTCTTTTTTTTTTTTTTTTTTTTGCTAGGGAGAATTCATTTGTTTCTTAATTAAGAAAAACACCAATAGCATGAAAATTCTGCTTATGGTACCTGAATGGTAATTAGGCAAAAGGTAAAAAAGAAACATGCACATACATTCCAATAGCAGCCGAAATGAACTTGAGCTGATAAAAATGAACTAAACTACCCTTGCATAAATGGAGGCTGAGAGAAGTGTATAGTCATTATGGCTAAGACAATATGCAAACTATCTTCAAAGAAATCAAATTGCTAGAGTGTTTTCATTTGCATGTATTAACTATTAACATAATGAGGAGAAGTGACATTGGACCCGGATTGTGTGTCTGTTCGGATTGATAACTCTACTGCTTCTGCAAACAGACGCCCCAAATATCCTGCTAGTAGTTAGATCAGAGTTGAACTCTGCAGTGTGGGCTAAAATGAAATCTAGAGCTTGACAAACCTGCTGAGTTACTCAATGGTTGACATCTCTCTCATTCACATTTTGTGTGTCTCTGTCAGTCTGTCTCTCTTGCTGTCTTGCTTGTCTCTCAATGTGTCCTCCCTCTCTTCTCCTCTCTCCTTGCTTTTATTTATTAAAAAAAACAAAACAAAACAAGACAAAACAAAAAAACCAGAATAATATTTCAGGGCAAAAACTTACTCTGAGCTTTAAAGGAACAAGATTCTCATTTGAAACTTCTTGGTTTTCCCCAGGACAACTTTTTACGGAGTAAGATTTGACACTATAAAGGAGATCTTAAAGAACCGTAAGACTAACAAGGTCCATTTCAGGATTTGAAAACTGAGATTTTTTTTTTCTGGTTTATTTGTTCTCAGCAAATATAAGTCTAAGAATGAAGGAAATTGATGTTTATTGATCCTTTATGTGCTGTGCTCTGTACAATTTTTTTTTCTTAGAATAATGGGGAATTCTTGAAATAGATGAAGATGTGGCAGGAGAGATAACTCTAGCCTTTGGGATTACCTTGAGAACAATCACTGAACCTCAGGGTTTTGGTTTCTCACCTGTAAAACCGGGAAATGTGACTATACCAGCATCTCCTAATCGGAAAACCTTTGAGGGCCATAGCTAATTTCAGTGATCTTAAAAGCCCAAGAGAGGGCATTTCATTTTCAGGTGTCCCCTTTCATTAGAGAGTTTTGTCTTTCCTTTCAATAAAATCTGTACTGCTTAACCCTTAAAAGAAAAAGCCCAATGGGGAAGCCGGAATGGCTCAGTGGGTTAAGCGCTCACTTTGCAGCGCCGGGGACCGAGGATCGAATCCCGGCCCCAGCCCGTGCGGACCCATGTGCTGAACTGGGAGTTCCCCCAGTTCAGTTCTCTCTCTGTCTCTGTCTCTCTCTGTCTCTCTGTCTCTCTGTCTCTCTCTCTGTCAAAAAACTAATAAAATAAATAAACTTTAAAAAGAATGTTATTAAAAAAAAAAAAGCCCATGAGAAATTGGAAGATCATCACTCAGAAATTTGCCCTAAGTAACAAAAATGTTTTATTTCCTTGTAAGTCATAGGATTTATTGCATAGTAGGATGGCACTTGGTGACCCACACTGGTGAGAAACTCTGATAACTATATAAATTTTTGACTCATTTTGAAAAGATAAAGTCAAATATATTTTTAGATTTTAGAACTCATACTTTAATATTTCTAAAATCAGAAAATAGCTTGCTTTAAAACTAATGAATCCATTTAATGCTGCTGACGAGTATAAAAATAGTAGAGATTGCTAATCAAAAAATTCTTAATAGTTTTCTAGTTTTATTTATTCTGTTAACCATACGTATTGTGATCTTCCTCTGAAGCCTTTTGTCACTGTTCAATGTATAGATGTCAGCATCCTATTAAGAGAAGTAGGCAACAGGCAATAAAAACAGTAACACAATGAGTGTACAATGTAATTTCATGCTAAGTGCTATGAAGAAAACTAAATACATAAATGTGATAAACAGTGACTGTTGAAGTCCTTAGAATTATTTGTTAGACAAAAATCTCTTAAACTTGTTGCTTGGTGAGCAAATATGATGAATACTTTTCCTTGTAAAAATGTTGGAAACCACTCTCGAGTGAGGAGACACACGTTTCCTGAAGACCATATTCACCCCAGATGAAAGATGTTGCCTTTTGGAATAGTGTGAAGACCAGGAAAAATGTTTTGGGGTGCATTGGAGTTTATTGATCAAACTGTTTGAAGAGAAATATGTCAGAAATGCAGTTAGGTTCTAGGGGTAATATAGTTACCAAGGCAGACATAGAACATTTCCTCATGGGGCTTTCATTCTAGGAGAGATACATGATTCTACCTAAAATAATAACTGTTCTCAGGAAAGTCAGTCAAATGCCTTAGGAGTTTTCAGACATGTTCCTTAATATAAATGGACATGTATGACCTCAGAACCTTGTAGAGCTCCTTGGAAGTGCCTTGGGGCCATGAGGCATTGGGAACATTCTGAAGATTACAGTTTTGTACTCCAAGCAAAAGATGCATTGGGCTTTTGGGGGATGAATTTTTTCACTGGTTGTTATCTGGAGGTGGCTCAGTGAAATGGTCCAGGCATTTGCCACTGCTCAAGGAGAACTTGAGGGAGAAATAAATAACACTCGCAAAAAAATCTCCCCAAACTATGGACGCATTAAGGGCTTTATGCTTCTGAAGATTTTTAATAACTATCTTCTCAAGTATGAATAGATGAGTTGACAGTATTCTTTGAAGACATCACCACATGTACTGATGCCTTATTTCTCTGTGTTCATGAATATGGAGATTTCAAAGAAATCTGTTTTATATTTAAGTGATAGGTTAACCTTCCTGCCACATATGTTGGTCCTAATGTCACCTTTGGGGGAGTCAAGTTGCTAATCTAATCTAAATCATTCATTCAGAGTCAGCCTAAAGGGGTTAGAGGTGAGAGCAGATGTTGTCATATTCTCTTAGAAATTACATAGAAATTAGGTAGCACAGTAGAACACTGGAAGAATCAGTCCCTAGAAGGAAGCACAAAACTGAGTACAGCTAGATAATTTGAAAGAAGAAAAAGAGCAGAATTCTAGAGAAATGTTTGAGACCTTTAGATACTTATTAATAATAATGGAGCATTAATATTTTCATTTGGACTTGCCTATTTACCAAAAGAAAATAAACTGAATTTGAGAGCCATGGAGAAAATCCTGAAGAACCCTTTAAAAGGGAACATTAATATATTTTTTTTTTTTTTAAGATTTGTTTTGGGGAAGCCGGGATGGCTCAGTGGGTTAGGCGCTCACTTTGCAGCACCGGGGACTGAGGATTGAATCCCGGCCTCGGCCGGTGCAGACCCATGTGCTGAACTGAGGAGTTCCCCCAGTTCAGTTCTCTCTCTGTCTCTGTATCTGTCTCTCTCTCTCTCTCTCTCTCTCTCTCTCTCTCTCTCTCTCTCTCTCAAAAACAATTAAAAAAAAAAGTTTAAAGATTTATTTTATTGTTTCGACAGAGAGAAACAGAGAGAAGGGCCCAGAGCAATTTCCATAGATGTACGCCATCAGTTTTTGACATGGTTTCATTTCACACAGGGTTCAGGGGCTGCACAGGTCAGGAACCAGGCCAGAGGCCTCCTGCTTTGGAGGTGTGTCCCCACAGGCTGGGGGCCTCCCACATGGGAAGCACACCCAAGTTCGTCATTTGGGTCCACACAGGCTGGGGGCGAGAACTCGATCCTTGGACCCTGAGTCAAGGCAAGTACTTAACCTGCTGAGCCAACCTGACATCCCTGTAATTCTTATATTTGCTTCAAACTAATAACAAAAACAAAATCCTCAAGCAAACCAAGAAAGAAAAAACAATGACTTGCTTTCTTTTACCAATTGCAATTGTGTTGATTCTATTTAAAAGACAGACAACCAATTTCATACTCATTGTTATGAACTATTTTTTTATTTTTCTGAGTATGAAAATAGTAGCACGTAGAGTAACTTATCTCTGGATTTCTTAATCTGTGTCCGTCTCTGCCTCTCATGCTTAAACTACTAGGTCTGGTACACAGACTAATAAAAATATATCACTGATATTCTGGAGATAGACACAAGTGTTGATGGTGGAGAGGAACACACCTAATAAATACATGCCTGAGAATCTTGAGTTACTTTTGTTTAAATGGGTTTTACTGTGTCTCTTAATGGGAAACATGAATTAACAGCATCAAGTTTCAAATCTCTGTACTGGCTAGAGTGGTGTCCTAAAACTGTTGGTGATGTTTAATAATAACCGAAATTTTGGTTTAGAAAAGTCAGCTGTACAAAAAGACTGAACCTGACGTGTATATGCTGCCTAAATGAAACGTTCATGGGGACTTCACTTAATTGGGAGTCTTCAATGTGAGTTGCAGTCTGGACTGATTCTGCAATGTTAGGCAATTAACAAGGAGTCCTGCTGTGGTTTGTCCTGGTCAGTCACATCTTGAGTATTATATTCAGTGTCCATGTTCTCCTTAAAACTCAAGTATGTCTGGAGGCTTTATCAGACAGGCAATTGCTGAAGAAATTGGGAATGTTTAATAGGAAAAGAAAATTATATGTTTCATATAAGAGCTACAATATTCAGATATCTGAGGAACTTATGTAGAAACAGAATTAGCTTTCTTTGTAGTTCAGAAAAATTTCAAAGGGCACTCTGGGTCTGCATTCTACTCACTGAGGGCAGATTTGGGCTCAGTATCAGTAGAGCAGAGTCCTTCAAAATGGATTGACCTTCATTGTAAGGTAGAGAGAGCTACCGTTCACTGGAAGAATGCAAGTAAAAGTTTGGTCTGGATAACCACTTCTTAGATTTCTTCTGGAATTGATCCTTGGAATTGATCCAAAAGC
Organism: Craseonycteris thonglongyai; assembly: GCA_004027555.1. NCBI lineage: Eukaryota > Metazoa > Chordata > Mammalia > Chiroptera > Craseonycteridae > Craseonycteris > Craseonycteris thonglongyai. The sequence goes on from PVKE010006763.1 coordinate 15,063, forward strand.
AAGGGTTTCCAAGGAGCTAAGGGAAAAAACAGGGACAGATTTCTGGGTGATTTCATAATCTAGATGAGCCTTAGGATGTTTTGAGTCTCTCAGTTCGATTCTAGAAGGATTTATAGTAGTCCCCCTTTATCCAAATTTTACATTCCCCAGTTTTCGTTACAGTCAACCACAGTCTAAAAATATTTTTATAAATGGAAAATTCCAGAACTAAACAAATCATAAGTTTCAAATTATATGCTGTTCTGAGTATCATGATGAAATCTCAAGCCATCCTGCTCCATCCCACCCAGTATGCAAATAATTCCTTTGTTCCGAGTACTCTATAAAAGTTATTTACCTGTTAGTCACTTAGCAGCCATATTTGTTTCAAAGCAGTTTAAGAGAGAGAGCCCACATTCGCCAAACTTTTATTGCAGTATATTTTTATAATTAATCTATTTTATTATTAGTTATTGTTGTTAATCTCTTACTGTGCCTAATTTATAAATTAAACTTTATTATAGGGTTGTATGCATGCATTGGACAAAACATAGTATATATTGGGTTTGGTACTATCTGTGGTTTCAAGCATCCTTTGGGAGTCTTGGAATGTAGCCCCCATGGATAATGGGAAGACTACCCTAATTGATACCTATCAAGTCCTACTCCTCATCCTTGTTATTATATCAGTAATAATTAACTCTCCTGGTAGTTTAACAAGCTCAAGCATCAGATTCCTTACCATTTGAGGCCCTTTCTAAAGCATTGGGAGGTGTTCAAATGGTGTGTTCCGGTAGATTAATATTTTTATGAACATTTCAAAATTAAGGTATTTTAACTACAAGAGATTGAGCCTGTTAATTTTTTCCTCTTTGACTTTCCCTCTGCCACACTTTGTAATGGCTATAGGCATTACTGGGAACTTGGTAAGAGGAAAATTGAGCTACAAAAATAATTTTATTTTTAACATTTGTTATTTACTGAGATTTCTCTTTCTAAATAAATATTTACCTTCCTATGCACTTTGTATTTGTAATTTTGTATTTGTTTACAGAAGAACCCAATTGTGTAAGCTTTGATCTTGCAATTCCTGGATCTCTTTCTCTTTGCATAAAGAGAATGATGCATAAGCCATTAATTAACTTTTATATCAGGTTATGCACAATGCAGTGAGAGAATCTGATCAGTTTTATTATGGGTTCATTTGTTAAGAGAAATGAATACTGTATGAAAATTTTTATACAACTTTACATGCATGGACATTTTTATTTTTAAGAAATGATTAATTTATACAACAATGTGAAAGTTAAACCAACAGTGACTATGATCCTTCAAATCTAAGATCATGTCATTATATTGCAAACTAATATTATATATCTGTTTATTATTTCCATGGCAACAATAAAAGAGTTGTGCTATTGTATACATCTTATTGATTAGGAAAGTAATGTATATATGAGGATTTCAAAACATTTTTATACTTCAGGGTTAAAAATCACTTTGACATCACTCAAGTGAAGCCAGATGATAAATTTTGACAATCTCTGTGATAGGATTTTTTCTTTGTCTCAATCAATAATAATAGGTTACCAAACATTATGCTTTCAGACAACTTGGAGCCTTTTCTATATCTTTTGCAAACATCTCAGTGCTTTGCAGTTTTTTGTCAAAGTTCAATTTTATTCTTATGGTTATGTTTTTGGATAGCCATCATGTTGGACATGATTCTGTGCTGACATCTACAGTTTATTGGGGTTCCTCTTAAAAAAGAAGAAAATCTTGTGACTGAAAAGATAATAAGACAGCCAGGAGATGTGCCTGGACTATGATTTTTCTTATACTGTAGCATTGTTTCTCCCATCTATGGAAGCTCATGCTTCCTGAAGGGTATGGAAGCTCCTCCAAGTGTTTGGCTAGCTAGCAGGCGATCTTTTCATATCTCCCATTGAGCAGACTGGCTCGAGGCGGAACAATGCTGTCCAACTTGTCCAAACCAACTAGTGTGGAAAAAGATAGCTGATCAAATCTATTCCCTTCTGTGTCTTCGTTGTTGAGATTGGAGTAATAGAGAAATTGGAAATGGAAATGTTCTGTTCTAACATTGTTAATAATTCCAGAATGAATTATATATTGAAGTACGTAGTCCTGTTTCTAACTCTCAAATGGGATTTAGTGATTCTCTTATTTTTGGAAATGTACTATTATCTTTTTTAACTTCTATTTAAAAATCAGTTTTATTATGCCTATGTACCATATTTGTACATAGTCTATTTCCTCTCATTTTATTTTTACTTATTTATTTATTTATTTATTTTGACAGAGAGAGTGTCAGAGAGAGACAGAAGGGGGGAGGTCCCAGAGCAGTCTCTATAGTTGACAGCATTAGTTTTTTCCATATAGTTTCACTCCACAGGTGGGCATGGGGCTGTGCAGGACAGGAACTGGGCCGGGAGCCTCCCACATAGGTCCTGGCAAGGACTGAACTGGGGGCACACACCAGTTCAGCATATGGGTCCACCTGGGCTGGGGCTGGGGTTCGATCTTCGGGCTCCAGGGCTGCAAAGCAAGTGCTTAACACGCTAAGCCATCCCAGCTTCCCCTTCCTCTCATTTTAGAGTGTAAAAAATTTTAACAAATATTTGCTGAATAACTACAGTGTACCTGAAATTGACAAGTATTTGAATGATTTCTCTTGAACTTAAAAAAAAAAAGGAAGATGGGCATTAAATATTGTTATGCTATATATAAGTAGGTAAGTGGGCAGATTTAGTTCTTGGCATACTTTATTTAAGTATTACATATGGAACTATGGAACTTAACAGGAGAGGAATACAATAAACAGTTATTTCCTTTATTCAACGGTTATTTCCTTTATTCCTTTATATCCCCTGGGACTTATAATAATAATATGCAATTATGATAAATATATGTATGTATAACATGTTACTTCTGGAGGAGGGAAGAAAACTTTTGAGAGCCCTCCTATGTGCTAGGGACTCTGGTAGACATTTTATATACATTTAATTTAATTTGTTTACATTATTTATCTGTTATCCTATTTAATATAGGACAGGTACAATTAATACCATTTTTGGTTCTGGGTGACACTGCATTTGACAAAGCCAGTATTTGGCCCAGTTTGAGGGGCATTTAACCTCATTTTTTCAGTGGAAAGGATTATGCAATGAAATGGAGGAATCCAATAATGAATAGAAAACAAGGATACTTTTGGAGGTGATGGATATGAATATTACCTTGATTGTGCTTCCACAATTTAATGCATATGTCCAAATTCATTAAATTATATATGAGGGCTGTCCAGAAAGTATCAAGTCATGTACTATGAAAAATAGAAGCATTTATGTCTGAATTTTTTTCTGGAAAGTCCTCATACATGAACTATGTGCAGTTTTATTCTGTATCAATCACACTTAAATATAGCAATTTTGATATAAAACTGAAAATCACAAAGAAACAAAAACTCATGGACATAGTCAATAGTTTAGTGGTTACCTGAGGGTACGCAGTGAGGGGAGATGTCAAATGTATGGTGATGGAGAGAGAACTGGCTCTGGGTGGTGAGCACATAATGCAACACATAGATGATGTCATGTAGAATTGTACACATGACACCTATGTAATTTTTACCAACCAAGATCACCCCAATAAATTTAACAATTAATAAAAAATAAAACAAAAATATGTGCACAGACATGACAGGAGACATTATATTATAAAATCAGAAAAATAAAAAGTTATTGTTGTTTAAAAAGATGTAATTATGTAGGTGGACATGTCAATTAATAGGTCTAGCACATAAACTCTTAGAAAAATGTTAATCAATTTTGAACCATCCTCACATGACTTATGGTCTAAGGAAACCGGATGCAACTCTGTGTGTAATACAGAATGAGCTGTGAGGATTAAATAAAGAGCTGTGGGGATTAAATCTGAGGTCTTTTGTTCACTTATTTGAGAAAGTATATTATTGGAAAATTTAGACAATTTTGTATAATATGAAATTCCCTGGGAACCCTTTGGCCTCAGATAGAAAAACTTACTGATAGTCCTTTTGAGAAAGTATGCAATCTAAATATGATTATTCTTATAACACACAAAAAAAAACTATTGATGATGAATCCAAAGACTATATGGAATATAAAACTTTATTCATCGATGCCAATAAAAGTCTTATTTTCTCAGAATTTGAGATTAGAATTGATATAGTCTCACAAAGTTATTTTAATGTCTTACCATATAGATTTAATAGGTATTATATATCTATAAACCTTATTGTGAAAAATAAATCCATATGCAATATAAGATGACTGAAAACTCAGATGACGCCTCAGTTCAGAGTATTCTGTCTTTCTTTAAGAGGTTGTATTTCAAATTTGATGAGTAAAGCTACTAACACTTAGCATGTGGCAGGTCCTGGAGAGGGTGAACTGTGTACCAAACCAGCAGTAACACAAGCAACCCCAAAAATGGCATGTGACACACCTTCCTTCATTTAGAGACATGGCATATGTCAGAGCGTTTTGCCCTACTGCAGTTAGTTTAAACAATTTCATTTCATTATATTCTCTTATAGTTTCTGTATTATCCCCCATTGGTTTATTCAAGTGTGTAAATTTCAAATTAGTAACTTGTCTTTATCATTCATTTTGGGATTGAGGAAACATATTACAGCTGTTGGATATGTTTGCTGTATTAAAAAATAATAACAGAGAACAGAAAGGATAAAGAAAAAGAATATTATTATACTAAAGGTTATGTTTAAGTCACAGGCTAGCCCAATAAATTACCTCAATGTGGTATTGTTAAACTACTTTCCTAAAATACCCTTATTCAATCTTGAGAACATTAAGAAAATATTTGTGTGTGTGTGTGTATGCTTGTAAATGTTCTTTTTAAATATTTAAAATGTTGGGACAGGATCAACTGATAGCAGTACGTGCTAGAAGTTCTTTCTTTATACATTTTGTTAGGTTTTTAAGACTCTTGTGGGTCACTTCATAATCTGTGTGGATTGATGAATAATTATGTTTTAAGGGCCGAGGAAACCATAACAACAAAATGTGGTATTATTTCCATTTTTATAATGCTGACTATTGCATGCTTTACATGTTTATATAGTCTTTTTTAATGAAGTCATTTGTATAAGAAGCCAAGATTTATAATCTACCATCTTATGATTTGAATTGCTTTCCCGGCTTTAAAGGGAGGGGTTCTGTGTTATCGCTGGAGTGTGTCATCAGGTGACACACATCAGATTTTCATCAAGGCTAGCTGTGGTCAAAATGCTGATGTGTTTCTCTATGGTATAAGCAAAGTGAAGTGAAAAATTGAGGCTGTTGTTTATATTATTCAGTTTTCCAAATACTTTGTTGTTTTCTATAGAAGAAACGTTTCTTATTCCAACTGAGAAAAAAAATAAGTATTAGCGGTTAATGTGTGCCTTGACCATATGAAACTCCGGGGTTGGCATTTACCATTGATATGTTTTGCCTTTTTACTCCTGTTCATTACTTTTCAAGGGCTGGATGATGGGAAGTACACGAAAGTAAACTAGGAAAGGTACAGATAAATAATCCATATATTCAATAATTCATTAAAGAATACAAAGTCAGGATCCCCCTTTGTAACTATGTAAAAAGATGACTGGAATTTGGAATTTCATTTATAAGTTTGAAAACTGGAATTGCTTGATTTTATTTGCAAATTATTATGAGGTTGAACAATACACGGTCTGCTTGATCCTGGGGAGTGAATTCACGTATGATCAGCATAGATAATAGAACATTTCCTTTCTCACATAAAAAGCATTTTCAAAGGTCTGTAGATATTTGTTTCTCAGGGATCCATTTATCTTCTTCCTCAGTTCTAAAACAACTGTTACGGGGTTACAGAAAAAGATGATAAATGAGCCCCAAGGGCCTGGGTTGAAACTGTCCCACTATAAGGTTGTACTATTATTTAGTGGACACATATAGTCTTTGAATGCTTGAATATTAACTGATTCGGTACTGGATTTATTTATTTATTTATTTTAAGATCAGAACTTTGAAATGAGAGTAAGTCAGTCATGGAGCTATTCTAGCTTTTATTTATCCATAGTTAGATCCGTATGAAATTTCAATATAACAAGAAAAATAGCTGGAAGTCGTTCCCTTTCAGAGGAATGGCCTGGAACTTCAGCTTCTCAATTCCCATTCAGTTCTGAGGACCTGAGTAATGCAGTCTGTAATTGTATACAAACCTTGTAACAAAGAAAGTGACAACAAACACGTCTGCTCCTGCTTATATTCTTGTATACAATACAAGGTACAACCTGGAATGAACCATGAGGTATTTTGATTAATTGAACTTAACTGACGGTTATCCAGAAACTCTGTTTTATTACAACCTTTACTGAAATTCTCAGGGAAGAGTTTATGTTCACTTTAAGGTAAATGTGAAACTTATAATTTAAACCTTATAGAAACTCTGCATCATCATTATAATAATAAATGATAAAGATGTTCACATACATTGTATAAATCCAGAGGTGGAGATATAGAAGATGTAGAAGTGTGAAGATATGTACTGATCCCAATTTTTTATAAAAACATAAACAAACAAACAAAAATGCTTGCCTACCATAATACAATGGTTGCTTTTGTTTTCTATATTTTTATAGTTATATATGTAATTCTAGTATAAATATAATTTTGTTGTGCTCATAAGAAGAAATATTTTCCATATTTGTACATTGTCTTATTTCTGCTCTATAGTTTCTCAGTTGATTTGCGCTATAATTTATCTAAAGATTTTATTTTAAGGCATTTGGCTAATCTTCAATTTATATAACTAACACTGTAATGACTAAATTAGTGCATATCATCATTTTCTTTTAGGTTTTTCTCAAAGGATAAACTTTAGGCATTAAAATTAGTGGCTTAAAGTTTATATACATTTTAGGAGATTAGGGTACAAAAGGAAAAGATAAAGAAAAAATGTTTTGATAGTTTTGACATTAGACTCCTAGAGTTCTCACATCCTTAAAAATTCTAGAATTCATTAATTCTGGAATATCAACATAAGCTGTGGGGCAGGGAATGATATTATACAATGACTTCTAGAGAAGCTGACGACAGGCAGCCAATCTAGGAGTCTGTTAAAGAAATGCAGGTACCGGTATATAATACGATTTCCTGGGCCCCAGTGGATTTGAAAAAGGAAAGAAACATGGCAATCTCCTTCTCATTGAGCATTCATCCTGGGTGCTGTATCCAGGGCAAAAAGGAGACAGAAGGTTTTACTCCAAAGTTTGTGAAATAATTCAATAGTAAAAATATTCAGTGAAGAAATGATCAGATAAATAAAGGAATAGAGTATTGTAAATTTTAGATCGACAGGCATTATACTGACTGAATGGAAGGTTCTTGGTGGGAAGAAGGGAAAGATGACTTTCTCCAGGTATTGGGAGAGCTGAACAGAAAAATAGAAAAATTCTAGTTTCTCTTGGCACATTAATAAAATGTTAATGTGCTAATGTTTTAGCACATTAGCATATTATTCATTCAGTCATTCATTTGTTGTTGACTTTTGGAGGATACAAAGTTGAGTCATATTTGCCCTAATATAAAAATATCTATGTTCTATCTTATTTAAAAGTTATAAAATATACATCAAATGTAACTGGAATATTTAGGTACAAATTCAATTTTGCACTTAAAGATCTTGACTCAGGATCCTTTCATTGGGATCTTCTGGGCTGGTGTGAAATTGCCTCCCCGTCTTTACACCTTTAATGATTAAATTTAGTTTATGTATAATGTTGCTGATTAGAAGTATAAATATTGAAATTTGGAATATTTAATAGGAAAGGTATTTCTTTATTCCCCAAATCAAATATTTGTCTCTTTTAATATATGTACTATTTTATATTGCTGTGAAAAAGATGTGGGATTGTTTTCAAACCCTTTGGATAAAATGGTTCAATATTACGTAAAAGCAAAACTTACAGTATTTAATTCATGGAGAAATTATTTTAGTCAAAGTGAGTGCCATTCTCCTGGGTTCCAGCAGCCTCAGCAACCCCTTAGAAACTTGTTAGAAATGCAAATTCCTGAATGTACTCCTCAGACTCACTGATTCAAAATCTTGAGGAGTTTAGGGCTCAGGTATTTTGTGTTTTAACAAGCCTTTCAGGTGATGCTTAGGCACACTGAAATGAGAAAACCTGTCATTTAGAATGACTTTTAAAATCAAATTTTGACCAACTAGTGCCTAATCTCCTTAACTATACACCTCTCAGGTTCGGGACCAAGCCTCCTGCACATGATGCATAATGTTGTGCTGATTTTATACATTGCTGAATGGTTTAATAATGTTCCTTCATAATGTGACATTTTAATTTTCTGCCCATAAAAGACCCTTAGTTCAACAACCTTTAAATATTATCTTACTAAAATATGCTTCTTCTGATAATGGAGAAAAATAAAATGGAATAAGCATTGCTAAGAGAGTCACTTGAAGTGGAGTCTGAAGGTCATTGAGGAGGTGGGGCCTATGCAAGTCTCATGTTTGAGTTCTTGGAACCATACAGTGCTGCAGAAGTAACACCCTTTTTTAAGTTTACCAGCTCATAAAAAAGGGCGTTACTTATGCCAGACACTGTATTAAGTTGCTAGCCTGTTGCTAACCTGAATTCAAGGCCAAACAACAAACCTGATACGGTGATTGCCACATGGACACGTATGGACATTACTTCCTACTCATCATGGTGACCTTGAAAGGAACCAATCCATTTCAACAACCAGCATCCTTGATTTACATAATGGACCTAACCAATCCCAGCTGACCTAACCAATATCCTTTATTTACAGCTTACATGGAAGGCCTTAATACAAAAGCTCTATGACTTGGCCCTTTGTGAAACCTGCCTTTCTTTGTTCTCTTCAGAGCACAATTTAGGTTGTTACCTGACTCTGTGGCCCAGATTGCAATAGATCCTTTGCTCAAATTAATGCTCTTATATTTTATTACAGCATACCCCCCCACACACTTTTTTTTTTGGTTAACATTTCTTTCTTTATATTCTCTAAAATGTGTATTTTCTACATTGTAACAATCTCAATTATAATTTATATAACTGCTAGAATATATTTTTAACCCTCTTCAGTTAATTTTGTTAAAGATAGTTAATGGTATTTATGATATTGGCAACATATGAACCCACGTAATTTCAACACTAAGGAAAATCACCACTTTAATTTCTAAACAAGTCTAAGCAGTACTCCTGTTTTTGCATTTTGTTTTTCAGTTCTTTTGTTGTGACTTAAAAAAACACCCATAGTTCCCAATTCACCATCTTTCTTTTCCCTTTTGTTTTTTGGATGTGCTGATACTCTTGAGCTGATGAGAATAAGAGTCAGGAGTTTGCTTTCTAGTTGTCTTTTCTTAGTCTTCACAAATATTGCCATAAAAGCAGACTCCTCATTGTTTATGATCAGTCCTATACCAAGTCTTATAGAATGACTTTGCTTATAGAAAAAACAAACTTTAGATGTTAATATTTAAACCTTATTTATATGTCTACCTGCCTGCCTGCTTACCTACTTTCCTACCTATCTACCTTCCAGTCTATACCAGTCAGTTACCATTAAGCCATTTTACTCTGGAGAACAATATTAGTGTATCTTTATATAAAAATAAGATAAATGTATTGCATAGAGTTTGAGCTAAATTAACAGCTTGGGATCATAGTTTACTTACCTGGGGAAATAAAGTAGTATTAATTGGGTTTGTGGTTTGAGTCGTCTTACTCTCTAAGCAAACGCATAAATATTTCAACTTTATTGTTAATAATCTTTTAGGTTCCTAACTTTGACCTTTCTCAAGCTGTTTTCTTGGACAGTCCAAATTTTTATTCCCAAAAGCCTTTCCCAATTTTTCTGAAGAGATTCCTTACTGTATTGTCATATTGCCTATTCTATGGCATGTGTGCCTCCCTCTTACTCATAAATCTACTCTGGGCTGTGTTCAAATGTCCCCTTAGTAGCGAGGCCTTCTGTGGCCACCCCATATGGGACAGTACCTCCTTCCTTTGCTACTTGTTGTCACATTACCCTAACTTATTTTTCTTTAAAGAACTAACCATCACTTGAGATAAGTACTCCATTCACACAAGTACTTTTTATTTGTTGGATTGTTTTAAACAATCATTGTTTGAGAACCTGAACAGTTCTTTTTTTTTAAGATTTCTTTTTTTTATTATTATTGTAGGAGAGAAGGCGAGAGGTGGGGCGTGAGCCCAGAGCAGTCTCCATAGTTGTATATCATTAGTTGTGACATATTTCAACCCACATGGGAGGTGAGCACCTTCACTGCTGTGCCATCTGGGCAGTTACTAGTTGCTCCACAGTTTAGCATATGGGTTTGCACAAGCCAAGGCTGGGGATCGAACCCTGTATCTCATGATTGCAAGGCAAGCACTCAACTGCTGATATATTCTGGCGGCATCCCTACCTGAACTGTTCTGGACACCAGAAATTATCTAGGATTAATTTTCTTTTCTCCTCCTGGGAGTGTAAGTTTTGTTAGGGCTGGGACTTCATTGATTTTATTCCTTGCTACTTCTCCACAGCTTAGTACAATACTAAGCAGTAGTAGCCAATGAATACTAGCTAGTGGATGGATAAATATGTAACTGGATAAAGACAGAAACATAATTTAGTGAGTTAATGAATTTGTGTACCTCATTTGCTTCTTATTAGCCTTTATACTAAAGTTTTGCATTAAAAATCCTATGTTGGCTGTTTTCATATTGCCCATTAGGTGTGTATTTAAAAATTTTTTAAAGGACTGGAGTTTTTAAGTGCTGAATTTTGAAACACTTTTCAGTTTCTATTATGAATTTCATTTGGACTTAAAAAAAACACATTTAATTTATTGTTTTTGACAGAGACAGAGGCAGAGAGAAGGGGGAGGGACCAGAAAAGTCTTCATAGTTCTACATCATAAGTTTTTGACATGATTTTGTTCCACACAGATGGATGGGGGCCACACAGGGTAGGAACTGGGCTGGGGGCCTCCCACATGGGAGGTACGCCCCCTTGAGCCAGGGGTCGAACCAGGAGGTGAGAGCCAAACTGGGGGCCTCCCGCATGGGAAGCACACCCCAGTTCAGAATATGGGTTGACACAGACTGGGGCCAGGATTCAATTCTTGGTCCCCAGGCCTGCAAGGTGAGCCCTTAACCAGCTGAGCCATCCTGGCTTCCCCACATTTGGACATTTAACATAGTACTTTAGAGCATCAACAAACTATGACTTAATTACATAGGTATTATAAAGAGTTGGGTTGCGACAGCAGTCTAATGAGTGTAGCCACCCACTTCCAGGGCCACTATTGTCCAGATGCAGTGCTACTTTCAGTGAACATCTAAAAAAGTAAACCTCAGTGGAGAGCTCTCATGGGAAGCTGGTTCAAGTTGCAGCAAACCACTTAATTGGATGCTCACTTATTTACAGGATGAAATGTGATTAAGACATGTTAAATGGAAATCTATACAAAACCAGTGAAATTGTTAAAATATTCAAATATGCCACATTGTAACAAGAAAACACTGTAATGCACTGAAATCAGCAGTAGAACAGCTGTGTTTTAAAGGACAGTACTTTGAATGTCACTTGACAATTTGCTTTCAATTAGAAGTAATTTACAGGAAGATGCCCACAAGCTAATCTTTACAGGATAATTAAGTTCCATTTTCTTTACTTTTAATTAAAAAGCAGAAAAGATTTAGCTGATCCATAAAAAATGTTCTGTTTAAACATTCATCAGACTTCACACTCTTTTTTTGTTATTTGTTGTAGCAGATGTTATCAAAAGTGCAGTCTGCTCTGTTTTAAACCCTGAGTATTTGGAAAGTGAAACATGAGTTGCAGTAGGCATATACTGGTGAGGTATGATCATTCAACATCTGCACGTTCAAGAGGATAAAACAGATGCTACTGTTCCATTCTTTAATTGTGTTTTGTCTGATGCACTTAATTGTACTAGAAAACTACATACATTAAAGTGAGAAGCAGTGCACCTTTTGAATTTGGAACATACATAGTAGGATGATACTTTAAAAAAAGCTTTAAGTCAGATGTTTTTAAGTATAGCTTCAGATGTCATTATTTTATTGTAACTTTAATAATATAAAATTGACACTATTTTCACATGGGAATTGACTCATTGAAAAGATGGGAGATTTACAGTAATATTCTAAAGTCATTTAAAACTTCATCCTCTGTATTAACACAGTTTTTAGCATCATTGTTTTTATTTAGCAAAATGAAGAATGTTGCCAAGGACATTGGAGCTTTGGTTTTATTAATCACTATTGGCCAGTGCTATTTTATTTTATTTGAACTGATGAAAGTTGACTAGATAGAGATTTGTCGTGCTTACTCTTGTAGCATACTATGCTAAGGAGTTTTACACTGAAAATTCTTCAAGAATTCTTTGGTCTAGTATTGTGGTATTGCCTTTTCTCTTCTCCTCCTTTTCCTCTTCCTTCTCTTTTTTTTTTGTCTTAATCTGTTCATGTTGGTAATAGTTTTGTTTTTGTTTGTTTGTGTGTTTGTGTTTAGAATCTAGAAGGTTTTCATAACTTGAAAATAGTTGGGCCACTGTGGATCAATATACATAAATTTTGTATAGTGGTAATTTCATTCACTATGTCTTTTGTCAAACAAGGTTGATTTTCAGTTTTCTGATTAGTGAGTACCTAAACTTTAAAGATGCTATTAAAGTTACTTATTTTACTTACTTTTATTTTTTAATTTTATTTCCCTCTGTTTGAAGGAAAACTAGAAATGACAAGAGGTTACTCACAGACTCATTCATTTATATGATTTTGCCATTTAGATTTGTATATATAGGGAATATCCCCCAAGGTACTTTAACCAATACAGTTTAGGAGACTGCAAAATAAAATACAGGAATGAAATTTATTTCAGCATATATTATACATTTCAGGTAGGAGCTTAATTATAATAATCACAATGCATTCATTTAAATAGAGCATGTGTTGAAACATGTACCGTAAATGTCATCAGGTTATATAATGAACTGGTAAAAAAGTGTGCCTCCCTATGGAAAGGATTGCACTGGGAAAAGATTAAGCATGCCCTGTCTCCCTCTTTCCCTTCTTTGTCTTTGGTAATCAACACCTGGTTCCACTACATCTTTTTGAACTATAAACGAGCTAATATAAACTCCTCATGTGGAAGTTTTTATGAAAGGGAATTATAACAGACAGTGGCTAAATTTTCTGCTTTTAGGAGAGTTTTCTTGTCATCTTATAATTCACTTTCTTTAGTAATAAAGCAGTTTTGTTATTATTCAGGGGAGGGTGATGATTTCAGCGCTGGTTTTCAAGTTCGTGACTGCTCTAGAAGGGCAGAGTCTTAGGTAGTTGTGGAGCTTGGATTTACCAGCTGATCTTAGGTGTGTTTGCTTTGTCCATTGCACTTAACACATAGCCTTGTACATGATTGGTCCTCATTAATTATTTATTACATGACTGACTGGAAGATAATAACATTTAGACATAGCTCCACAATTCATTACACACGTTTAGTGAACTCGTTCTCATTCCTTACTTTTTCTTTTTTGGAACATCATAAGGACCTCTATCTAAGAAGCTATAAGCAAGTGTATTGCTCTTCTCCTTCAGGCCTGCTCTTCTTGAAGCGAGGCACTGTGGATATTAAACTTCTCATCAACTGTACATATCAAGTGATATATAGAAGAACTACTTTTAATATATATATACAGAAATAACTTCCTACTTAATGAACAGATGGGATTTTTTTCTTGTCTATATTTAGTATTTTTGTTTGTCGTTGTGGTTTACCTCTCTCTGCCCCCACATTTGATTACTGTAATGTTTCTAGCATTTATATTTTTTTGTATTCATTTATATCTTTGACATATATTATCTAGAAATACATCTTGAATTTGCTTTTGTTTTACCTTTTTATTGCTTCATCCTGTTTGCGATTTCTCCTCCCTCAAGTCTACCAGCTTGATCTTCCAAAATAATTGACAGTATATCCTTATGTCTTAAAAAATGCTATGGCTCCCTAGTACCAACTTTATAAAGTCCAGATTCTTCTGCCTTTGTTTTAGGACTTTTCATAATTTGCATTATTCACCCCCCCACCCCACCCCGAACTATGTTGCCTGTCCTTCAGCCCATGCAGGGCCTCTGCTCCAGGGATCTTTTTGAACTATTAATAATACTGTTCTCCTTACACTTCTTCTCCCAACACACACATTTACTTCAGTCCTTGCTTCTTGCTTTTGTTCAGATAATTCTCTGCCTCTTCCCCACCATCATATATATCTATCACCTTGAAACGGTTTAGTGGAAGTTCCACGTCCTCTAAGAAGCTTCCCAGTGTTCTTTAGTCCACAGTAATTACTTCTTTTTATATTTCTTTTGCAGTAATGGTGTCAGGCATTTTGGCACTTACGTACTATATTTTTTCTGCATACATATTAGCTTCACCTCACAATGAAGGCTGTGAGCATTTTAAGGATAGAAAAAAAGAGTTTTATGCCTTTTTTTATTTTTGGTAAACCTTAGATCTCATTGCATGAGGTAAACAGATGGTCTGCATTCTATTTCATGTCTTGTTTGACTTTTCAAAACAGACTATCCATTAGAAATTCATAACTAGCTACAAAAAGTTATTCAGGGAAAATATTGTCTATTTCATATATATTTAGAAAAAGCTTTTGTTTCCCCTGAAGAGTTGGAAATTATATTTTATGTTCATTTCTAGAAAGAGTTTCTGCCACTTTGGAAAAATATATTATTTTACAAAATAATTACTAGTAGCCCGAAGATAGAAATATATCATCAGGTTTTAAGAACTATCATTTTAGTTCTCAGTAACTGATTTTATATTAGTGAAAAGAAGGACATGTAAGTCATCTACATCCTTAACCATAAATTGGTGAGGCCACCCCGCCACTGCCTGTTACCAAGTTCATTAGAGCCTTTACATAGTTGTAATTGCCCTTCCATCAATAGTATGTAACTTGACCATAGCATTTTGTCACTCTATTAGAATGAGGCACAAGGTCCAAGTTAAAAGCAAAATCCTTAATGAATTTAACAAAATTAAGTAAAGAGCTTTAGGTTATAAGAGCAGAGTTAATGGATTCAGCTATTCTTTACTTTCACTTCAACCAACAAGTTTTTACATTCATTTTCCAGATGTAAACCTCATTCGATTAAAATGGACTAAAATTAATTTGGTGAAACTGTTATATCACCCCTGGAGATAATTGGAGATAACTCAGTGTGTCATATAACTCGAGGTAGGTAGAAAATGAGCATTTATGGGGTTGTTTATAGAATCTATGTTGCAAAAGGATTTCTCGTTACTATTTTAGTCCAAATTTCTCAAATTTTGCTGGGGTTCTGAGCTAGGTTGTGATGGGGTCCTAGAATGCAGATGTGGCCAATTCCAGAACCAGAGACAATGTATGGCAATACAACTCAAAGTGTTGATGCTACACTGACCAAAGCTGTCAGCATTACCTATTTAGCAAAACAACTTTGTGGGCTTCTCTCTATACCTACTGACATAGAATCTCTGTGGGTGAAGCCTAGAAATTTAGAAATTTAGATAGTAACAAGCTCTGCAGGTGAACCTTACACATACCGCTGGTTTATGGAACCCCTGAGGTCAGCTCTTATCATGATCAGACAAACCCATCCTCTATTATTTCAACTGAACAAGCTATGCCTAATGATTTCTGATCCCTCATCCATCCATATAAAATGCAGATAGACAATTTGAATCAAAGTCTTTTTTTCTATTATAATGTTGGTCATTTCACAATTTTCATCTGCATTCTGAAGTGTATTCTGAACGGACTCATCTGAATTGATTAAAATGTAAACAAAAGAGCTAAATCACTATGCTGAGCAATGGAAATTCCACAGTCTCTTCTAAGGAAAATTTGTGCTTTATTCAGCTTTGTGTCCTTTGAATGTATCAGAGAATGAAAGCAACTGAAGAGCAACCTTATTCTGTCCCCATTTTGGCACTTAAGTTTGTTTCATTTTGGCTCATGTTGGTGCATCATCCAGGAAATTATCTGCAGAATGAGTCAAATTTCAGATTATTTAAACAACTTACTTGATCAGGGTGATGTTTTCCTAAAGGACAGAGGTTGTTAATCTCTATACCAAGACATTTATTGTTTTTATGTATTTAGATGCTAAAGAATAAGTGACATGGAGTTCTATGTTAGTCATAACATAGAACTTTTTAAATATAATATAAACATTTCTTGAGATCCTTAAGTTTTCATGGTTTTCTATATATATTCATATATGCACCAGTTATATATTGAGCTTTCTAGCAACATCACATAAATAATATCATTAATTAGTGTTATCTTACAATATAGATTATATCAACATTGGTGGTTATGTTTATTCTTTTTGAAAAATGAACTTTCAGAATAATGCCTTATAGAAATTGCAGGCTTTACTGTCTATATACGTGTATATAATATTCTTGCAAATCTGGCAGCATATTGTAGAGTATATAAATATGATTGTTAGCTTTGTCAGTTTAGTATAGCTTAGAGCTGAGATTCAGTTATAACTTTCAAGGCATCTAGAATAAAATCACATTAAATGTGAACTGGAAAACATTTATTTAGATGCAGGAAAAATTTGCCTAGCAATTTTTTTTCTCTATCTACTCAAGTTATATAATACTGTGAGGTGACAATAATTATACTAGATCTGGGCTAACTTATCTTTATATTGGTGCTACTAAGTCTCTATTTTATGTCTTAGTGATTGTATTGAATTTGTGTTATGTCTGATACCTCCTGAAAAGTTATAGTGCCCTAGAGGGTTATTACTATTAGTGATACCAAGATACTGTGAAGATAACAGGCTCTTCTTTCTATGTAGAAGGACTCAGATTTTACCAAGCTCTGTTTATTGCTTCCTTTACTATATTCACTTATGTTAATTTTATGGACTATGTAAATGCATATTCATTTCATAATGCTAAGCTCTCAGAGGATGAAGAAAGAATACTATGTAAATAATACAGTTCCTATCCTCAAAAGGGTCTTTCTCTGTGAATGCATTAATGTGGGGACTGTTTATAACCAAATAAGGAAGTCACAGCCTTAAATATCCCATTTGTAATATTGGCATCTTTGTGCTGTTCAGTTTAAATTTGACACATTTTACTGATTGATTCTCAGAATTTTAGTGCAGAGTTCCCTGGGATGAAAGTCAGTCACATGGGGTGAGCCCTGTATCTGGAGTCACAAATAGAAGTTCTGTTTTGCTTTGTGTGCTTCTGGTAAAACTCTTGGTTTTATTATTTAACAGTATTTCCAAAGATAGCCAGCTCTGTTTAGAGCGTTGGAAGGTGCTAAGACACCTATTGTGGGAAAAAGAACTCTTGGCCATTAGGTAGTTTTCCCCTTGCTCTTTTCTTTGTCAAGAGATTTTTGAAAATGCTCAAGTATGAATGTGTATCTCTAGTCACATGTATATGGGTCAAGAACTTTGAAAATTGGACTTCTTAAATATTGTATATTTACTAAAATATTTCTTAGAATGTCTTGCAGAGCTTTAGTTCTATAATGAAATTTTAAATGATTATTGTCTCCATTTTATCTATGATGCTAGTGGTGTCTCATTTTTTAATTTTTATACTTTGTCTTTAACTTGACACATATATAGAAAACATCTGTGTGTGTCCATTGTGGGTGGCCACACTACCAAATGTACATTTTAAAAGTCATTTGCTATGGTGACTATAATGTGGACCGTTTGCCATATTGGTTTGAAAATATGTGTATAACATATTCTTTTTGAGCTTTACTTTTGTTAAGTAAAGGAAACTAGAATTTGTTGGGGTACCTATCATGTACAGGTATTGAGCTACATGCTTTAATTTAGATTATCTCATGTTGTCCTCACAACTACATTTCAAATTAGCCTCCGAGAAATAAAGAATGTATCTGAGATTCAAACCCAGCTTTGTCTAACTCCTGAGTCCATAGTGTTTCTACCATGACATGCTGCCTCTTGACATGAGGCCATGTGCTAACATTCTGTGGAAGATGAAGTAGTAAATGACATCTTGTAGTTCATGCTTCTGAGACATTTACAAAGCAATGGAAGAGACAGATAGCTGTAGTGAAAACAGGACATTCAGAATTATGAGGAGCTGTGTGGGCCATGTCCTCTGAGAGTATAGGAAGGAGGAAGATTCATTGTCTAAAAACTTGTAATATTTCTCAAAATTAATTTAAATAATTGGTGAATTAGATACTGCTCAGTGTGTGGTTTATGGCTTGTCTTGTCCACTTGCATATTCTTGAAAACTAGGCTAAATTAATTTTTTTTTCAGGAAATAAAAGAGAGGAGGATATGTTATGGACAAAAGATAGACATGATGAGTATCTGTAGCTAATATACTGGTTTTAGCTTCAATCCTGAATTCTCATAGTGAATGAAGATTTTTAATCATATATGCACCATTTACTCAAAAGTTTGGGACACTTAAAATGCATTTATTTTCTATATGAGCTTCATTTTACTAAGACAATCTTTATGGTATCAGTACATAGTATGAGAACATTATTTTCTATATTTAAGACTCATTTGGAGTTTTCTGACTCAAGGGTTAAATAGATGGTTGCTAGATAAAGCCATCCATAAGGTAATAATTGAGTATATTTATAAAAAATAGCTTTTCATTTTGGTTTGTAACATACACTAGTAAATTTTTATAGTGTTATGACATATTGTCCAGATTGGTTGATTAGGAAAGGGGAGCACTAATGTAATTCAGATAAGCAATAATTGCTAGGTCAAGAAATAGGGCAATTAAAAACTGATTCATGGCAAGTAGGAGTGAGACACTTACATTCTGAAAATTAATTGTGGGACTTTTTATTTAAATTATAATCAGGAATAAAGGTGCAGGGGAAAGAATGAGGTTCAGAAAAATTTTATTTGTACTCATCTTGAGTACAAATTAGTAAAGATCTTAGATTCAACTATTGGGTCAGATTCCAGTAAAAAGATTGGAAAACTCTATTTCACTGTGACCAAACTGCCTGAAATTTTAACCTCCAAACTTTCATGTAGTCAAATGCAGAGAATGTGTCTGTCTTGATAAATTTACACATGTATCTATGGTGTAAGAGTACAGGAGAAGTCGATACTTGATTTTGCAGGGTTGTCCTCAGATTTACAAATTATAACATATATATTTTGTTATGTTCAGTTAGACAGCAGCTCTCTCCAACCAGCAGTGTACTTAGTGTGTAGTAGGCGCATCCTTAGAAGTTGGATGCAACTTTGAAGGTCCCATGCCTTTTAGCCTTGGTCTTTGGCCTTCTAGTGCACTGATCATTATTGCAGCTACTGGACTTCCAGTTAGTCCTTTTCTTCCTATTCATTGGCTCACTCTGATAAGCCCTTGTTATGAAAGCTGGTCTGACTTTTTCTCTTTATTAGGCATTAAGGCATTTGGCATGTTTGCAACATGAGCTTTGGCAATCTCATCACTCATAGATGAAGGTGATACACATTAATTTTACAGCCAGTGATAGATGGGTGGGAGATCATTGGCTTTTCAATTTGCACGTCTACTTTTTCCCATGATTAAAATTAAAAATCTCATTTGATTTTGGAATGTCAGGGAGTTATATCTGAGGACTAGAAATCCCAGACTTAAATTTCTCAGAACATGTTTGCAGGAAGCAGATGAAACTTATTCCAGTAGCTGGTAAACCCCTCGTAGGGTAGCAGATTTAAAGAATAGAGTAAATTCCATGATCAGATACTCACTTTTACTGCTTAAAATAGGTATATAAGTATAATACACATTCTCTGAAGCAGTTGGTAGAAGTGACCAGTGTAAGTAATGGAATTTGGGTTTAAAAAGGATTCCTTGCCATAAAAATGCATTTTCAGATATTCATCCAATAAGACCAACAAGCAGCAGGCAGCCTCAGGTTTTTTGTTTATTTAGCAAAATACTGTGGGTGAAGTTCCCAAATCAAACCATATTGCTTGAAGGCAGAGAACAACTATTTCTCTTTTAGTCCATTCCAAGTGCTCTCTCTCCAGAGGAAAAAAAAAACTAATGAACTCAGCCACATACCTTCCTCAGTGGCAGTGGCCTCTGTGTGCATAGCAAGTCATAGACTCCTCTTTCCACTTGGGAATTTGTAAATGTAGCTGCTTTTCAAAGGAACCACTTAATTTAATTCCTCCCTCCATTTAGTTTTCCATGCTGTTCACAATCTTCAGAGTTTTTCCCAAAATGATTGGTGATTTAATAATATGCCTGGAATAATTTCTGCCTCTGTGGAAGCTTGGGTATAAGCCTGGCTCCATCTTTATAAGTTTATTGTTTAGTTAACTGGATCCTGCTGATGGATTAGTGGTTAAAATCCAAGTGTCCTATTCTATATTCCATACTCTTATATAATATCTCAAAAGGAATGTCCATGCTAATCCTGAAAGCAGAATGACATACTGACTTGTGAAAAGACTGAATTAATGTTAGTTGCCTTTTAATTATGTGTGGAAGTTATGGCACTTTACATAATTCAATCAGAAGGCATGCTCTACTGTCCTGAATTATCTCTCAGACTTTCCACCTCTAATCCAGGGTAACTTTCTTGTTAAGTAATGACATCTCTAGGAGTAAAGATTTCTAGATACTGATTGAGGAATTACTGGAGAATCATCTTCGAACCCTTTTAGTGTGACGGGCCAATATATTGGCTTTTGAATCTTGGGTGAAAAGTGCGGTGAGCCAATTTATCGGCCCATATGTAGACCATAGTTAAAAGTGCTATAATTTATTATTTTTTTCTTGTATGATGTATGACTGAAATAACTACATTTCTTTCTCAGACAATGTAAAGAATAGTATTATTATTAACTAATTCAATTTATATAAAACTAAAAAAACTTCATATGGATATCTAAAACAGTGACTTCATAACTTTTTTTTTCCTAAGGTGATACATTTTATTAAATTACCCTTCACATTTCTCTCTAGTACCACTGGCAGAAGGTAGCACTAAGAGGGTTAACATACCATTTGTTTAGTTTCTACAAATACAGTTAATTCATTATTAAAGAGATGTTATGGAACTATGTTAAATCTGTCCATGGAAGGTAAATTGATAGATCATAAGGGGAATATTTTAATATTAAATCTCTCTAAGGAAGAAAAGTTGGATAAGCATATATATGATAAGGAGAATTAGGGAGATGAGAGGTAATTACTGTAGTTATCAGTACTTACTATTAAAGCTATCTAAATTAATCTAATCCCCTGAGATTTTTACCTGCTGGTCC